>ML837801.1:17194-29683 GCA_009831015.1 Picea engelmannii | reverse complement strand
GCAGTTGGAGGACAAAGAAGAGGAGGAGCCCAGGATCAGGATCAAGGAACGGTGGCCGATCTCTATTATTATTGTAAGTTGATTCATCTTGAGATTAATAAAGAATACTTTTCCCGTCCCAATGCCCGAATTTTATATGTTTTTGTTCGATTTATGCTTAATCTCTAACCCTCTAGTAGAGCAATAGCATGCATGCGTAGTGTTTTGTCTTGATTGTAGGATCATCCTTGGAAGGAGCAGCAGAAGCAAGGGGACAAGGCGCAATGGAGGATCTACACCAAACGTCGATAAAAAGGTTAGTAGGTTCTTTCCATGTTTGCATGTGAAAAAGGGTTTTAGGTTTGGGGTAGAAGGTTAAAAGTAATTTCTTAGGGGTGTTTCTTAGGGGTCATGATCTGCATGCAAGTTTAAGCCCTAGCTTGTTAGTCCGTAGGGTATAATTTCCCAAAAACAAAATTGGCGACTCCACTGTGGAATTTACTCTTAGGGTTTCAGGATTTCATTGAGGTTTTTGGGTAGTTCAAGGAATTATATTTTTTGCTTCTTTGTTTGTCTATTTTCTGTTAGGTCAGAGCTAGCAGGGAACCTGGTTCTTAATGCCAGATTTTCCTTGACTGTGCTTGACATTTATTATTGGGACACATAGAGGTACACGCGGCCTGCAAAAGGCCTGCACGCGTGTAACCTGAGCCCTAACCTTCTATAGCCCGTGTTTGAACGCTTTCTCCAGAGGTTTCAGTAGAGTGTAGGGCTCATAAAGCTTGAGAGGCAGTCTCCTCTTCCCTGTCAGAAGTTTACCTTCTCCGGGGGCTTTCTGGATCCTGTCTAGGTCTTGCTGGTTTATTGTCTTGTTTTCAGTCTGCTTTATTGTGTTTGTTATCTTTTGCATTCATTTTTCCCTTTCTGTTAAAGTAGAAGCATCCAAGCCTTTGAGAGACCCTGGTTGTCTATACCAGAGGCCTTTTTCAGGTTTGGGCTGCCTGTGTTTTGTTTGTCTTAGCTTTTATACAGACCTGCGGCCTGTTCAAGCTTAGCCCACGGGTACCCGCGTGCTGTTATAGTTCAGCATGCGTTTGCACACGTGTTGTTTCAGTGACAGTCGCGTGCTTGATTGGTTTCTTTTCAGCCTGGGTGGGGCAGACATCCCCTCCTGTGGTAAGAAGTGTTCCTCTCAGGGGTTTGAGTCTGGGGCTGCATAGTCAGCAGGTTAGGGCCTCTTATCCTTAGACGGTGTTTTTATTAGTTGATGTTTTGATAGAAAAGACAAAAGAAAAAATTTGTTTTATGGTTTTTAGACAAGTGTTAGAATCAGTGCTTTCTTGATTGTTTTTTCGCGTCTTTGATCTGATTCTTTGCGATCTACGCTTTAAGCTAGAATTTTATTTAGTTTTCTTGGTTTTGTGCTTGTCGGCATTTTTCCTTTATTACTTCATTTTGCAATTAAAATAAAATAAAAATTCTCTTTTTCATTTTCTTCTTTGTTTGAAGATTGTGGTGTTGCATCAGTAGCTAGGAAGAAGTATTTTTTCATAAGTTTTTTGCACTTCATTTAGAGTATAAGTAGCTCGCAGATTTGAGTGAAATTCCTTTATGTTTGCTGCATGAAATCTTAGAAAAGTTGAAAATAAAAGAAGTCTTTCTCGTTGAAAATTTGTTGGTTTTTGCATTGTTTGTAAAAAAATTTGTTGCCAAGCATTTCTTGTTCATTTTGCTTTGAGTCTTTATACACCATCAGTTTCACCTTCATATCTTGTGATGTAAAAAATCCCATTAAAAGCAATGCTAATTAAAATTAATTAGACTTTTTGTTTGTAGGGTGCATACACTAGCTCAGGACTAGGGCCTTGGAATAGGTTGGAGAGTAAATTCTCCAAGGCCACTCAAACCAAACATTGGAGTCTGTCAATAGGGAGTGTAGAAGTCTAGTTGCGTGAAAGTTATCTGGGACCCCCCTCTAACACAGGGGATAAACACAAGGTCGCGTAAGGAAAGGCAGCGGAGATAACCCCTCCAAGGCTAGACCGAGCGTAGTGGAGAACACATATCGAGGATTTGTTAAGGGATTCTGTCATTTGCATTTGCCAGGGGGCTTCATGGGTATTGAATCCGTTCGAGGTCCTTAGTTGTCTTCTGGACCATTTTCTCTCGAAACCCTTGACAGGTTTCGGGCTTGATACCCTGCTCATTGTGGTCTACCCGACTATCAACTGTACCCGCCTGGTGACTGTTCGCATGCTGTCAAACTAGTTGCCAATCTTTTCTACGAACATACACAGGTGACTACAGGGGTATACCGCAGTACCTAGGATAGACATCGGGCCACGCTTTGCAGAGTATACCCGGAGGGTGCTTCTGTATTCGAGTTTCACTTCCACTGGTAATTTTCTCTAGTGTTGGTTGTTGTAACTGTTCTTCAAAATAGTTAGTGATTGCTTGTCTTATCTCATAGGGGCTTCTTTTAATGTGTGTTATTGTTTGTTCATGTAGAATACCTTAGCGTGTCGTGAATATTATCACACAGTGGAGGATTCAGAGCTCCACCGGTCACGAAGGCTTTTGGGCCTACCGCCGGTTATACTGGAGCCACCCCCGCCACCATTGAGGCGAAAGCTAGACCAACGAGGGTCTTTCGAAGCAACCGGGTTTAAAACCATTGAGCCCGAACAACTCCCGGAGGAATCAACTGCCAATCTTGGCGTAGTTGAAACCCCATCCACTGATACTTGGCCGGACATTATTGTGCCAATTCAATTTTACAAACACCTATCAGTGCCTAACCCAGTTATGGAACCAAACTCTGTTACTTCCACTGGGAATTCTTCCATTCCCATCACCGTTGCTACCACAGGAGAAGCTTCTCCTAACTTGCCTCTGTCGGCGGTTTGGGCCACCATGGTCTCAGCCGCAACTACGTCGCACAGTGGACCGACCCCATCTATCGCAGCGACCACACCTCCTTACACACCTAGTGCGATCGACCCTCCATTTTCATACGGTATGCCTAGTTCAGGTACAAGTCCTACACTCACTTCCTCCACTCTATAGACTTTGGGTATGGGGGCAGGGAGCTCTAACACTCCTCTGCAAGGTCAACTTGGGGGCATTCCTGTCCCTTTCAATTCTTTTCCTTATGCTGGAGGTCACATCCCTCCTTCGTCCCCTTCGCTTAGTGGATTGCATCAGCAGTCCGTTGGACGACCTGCACAGACGAGTTCATTTCGAGCCGGGAGTCAAGGAACACCTACATAAACTCTGTCGGTAGGTTCGTCACCATTTGTTTGGAACGAGACATTTGGTAATAACACTTTCGCATCCACTGCTTTCCCATCTGGGGGCACACCCATTTTTGGACAGTCTACTCCGGCACAGGGTACTATTCCTGCGCTAGGGGCACATATACCAGGACCTTGGAACTCAGGACAAGGATCCATTCCTTCATCTGGAATGTCATTCTGGGGTAATTCTTTCCACAGTCAATGGAACCCCGAGCAGACTTCTATGCCTCTCCCCTCGGGACCGGCATGGGGTAATCCTTCCCAAAGTCCATCAAACACGATGAATGACCAACATCCTATGTCCTTCATGGGGAATCAGCCAATGATGTCTCCTCAGATGCAAAACCCTTACGCTGGTCAGGGCCATGGTTTCTACCAGAATCCGGGTCAGCAGCCAAACTTTTCCTGGCAGCCTGGTGCCAGTCAAACTCCAGGACCCTTTTATCCCAGCTATTAGTAGCAACCTAAACTACCATTCTTGGCGACGTTACACTTCCCATATTTGACACAGTTGTTAAATGATCCTATCTGTCACGATCCGCGTTGGCCTCCTATGCCAACAAAGTTTCCTTCGGACATTCCAAAGTTCGAGGTCAATCTTAACGAAGATCCAGGTGATCACGTGACTACTTTCCATCTCTGGTGCTCATCTAACTCACTGAAAGATGACTCTGTCTAGTTGCGATTGTTTAAATGCACTCCTATTGGGAGTGCTGCGAAATGGTACATCGAGCTTGACCGCTCACGATATTCTTCTTTTGGTGAACTGGCGATGGCCTTCCTTAACCATTTCCAGTTACCTGTGAGATACAACGCTGGCACAGAGTTGCTAGCCAATTTCGAGCAGACGATAGTGGACCATATATCGGATCATATTCGAGAGTGGTGACGTCGAAAGAGTCTTATCAAGGTCCCCATCCCACCAGCATTCCTGCTTGAGTGGTTCCTTAAGTCTTTAGTGCCGTAGTTATCCAAATACGTTGCGACTTAAGGGGTTTTCTCCAAGGAAGATACCATCATGAGGGCTCAACAGTTTGAGCTTATCTATTCTCAGTCTAGCTTACTGTACAACATCCTGCCGGATGCACCATGGTCAATACTGGATAAAAATAGACAGAGAGCCAGACCACATGCTGATGGTATCGTTGGTCCGGCACAAACTAAGCCCACTGAGCAATTGACAAAACAATTGCAACAGTTATCTATACAACACTCAGCGGCCAGTCAGACTACTGCTTTGGCTGCTCCTCCTACCCAAACGTCGGAAGTACACTCCGTATAGACGACTAACCAAAAGGCCACCCAGCAGCCTGAAGGGAAGAAAAAACAACACAAGAAGAGTAAGGGGGATAATAAACCCACTGATAATGCTGGCGAGGGAACCACGAAAAAGAGGAAGGCAAGGTATCCATGCAACTTATGCACGGAAGACCACCCGACCCATCTATGTCCTCGACTTGCGGAGGCCCAGAAGTTTGTCACACAGCAACAGCAAGCCATGTTGACTAATCCCTTTCAGCATGGGCAAAATTTAACTCAAGCCTCTACAAGTGTTGAGGGGGGCAGCCAAGAAAACTGCCCTCCCCCAAACAATTCATCTTCCGTGAACATATATATGGTTAAAAGTGATGCTTTAATAACAACTAGAGCACACGACTATAGTAAACCAAACACCTCTGAGAAGGGCAAAGAAGCCGAGATCCCATCTCTTCCTCTACAGATCGAGAAGACGTTGGGTGAAAGAATGACACGCATTCCAAAAGGTGTGTTTAAGCAAGCTTCTCACAATCCAAACGCAAGGACCGCCCAGAACTACTCTGTGGTGGAAGATTTATCACAAACCCCTTGTGCTATGTTCGCTTTGGAGGTCCTCCAAAGTTGCCCTGCTCAGAGGAAAGCCTTGTTGACTTCTTTAGGCTCTACTGAGACTTGTAACCTGGGTACCATCATGTTAGATACGACTAACTTGAAACCTCGTTTGCCTTACCACGTCACGTTTCAAATAGTAGTGGCTCATCCCACGAAAACTTTTACATGGAATATATTCCACACAGTGGTAGACGAGGGTGCTTCCACTTGCGTTATGTTGTTAGCATGCTGGAAAGCCATTGGTCAACCTGAGTTGTCTCCGTCACCTACTCCCCTCACTGCGTTTGATGGTCGTTCTTTCTGATAGCATGGCATCATTCCTTATTTCCCTGTGCAGTTAGGGGGGAAGACCGTGTGCGTCGAGGTAGAGGTAGTTGATGCCCCCATCGACTACAATCTATTGTTAGGTTGTAGTTGGACTTATGCAATGCAAGAAGTGGTCGCTAAATTTTTCTGAGTCTTATTGTTTCCAGATGAAGGTCGGATAGTGACCATTGATCAGTTGTCCTTCTCTCGACCTGACCCAGCCTTGGGGGCATCCACGGTTCCCATGATAGATAATCCTCAGGCCGATGTCGTTAACATAGGAGTTGGTTTGTGCCCATATTTGATGGGTACTTTCAATTATCCACCTCCTCATGGCGATGTCAAGTTTATATCGACCCACCACAAGGTTGATATTTTTCATGTTTCGTCGTTTCGCACGACTTACTTTCAGGATCCGTGGATTCTTCCTTCCCCATCAGCCATGATGGATGAGACAGGGCACGTTGGCATGTCCATGTCCTTGTCGGTCACTAAAGTAGTGTACTCTCTAGTCCAGCAAACTTCAGCTATTCCCGATCCGACTCCTGCACAAGAGTTGGATCCACTTCTGGAGCCTATCTGGGCTCAGGGTTCTCTTGCTACTACCGATTTGTTAGACTTATTTTTGCCTTCTGACGAAGTTTTCATCGAATAAATGACTAGTCTGGACAAACCTTGGGAAGATCTTCATCACAGATCCTATTTCCTCCCAGCGTTAAGCCAAATTGAGGCTGGAGAATTCACTATCACCATGACGGGAGATCAGCCATGTCCCATTAACCCCTTAGCTACACAGGAAATTTACGCTGAGGGAAATATGGCGACTATCACTACAACCATACCTATCAACATCTCCCGAACCCCTGGCATCGTGGAGAATGTCTTCATCGGAGCGGATTTCTCCCCCGAAGAGATTCAGATGTACACGGATATTTTCAAAGAATTCCGCGACGTTTTTGCCTGGTCTTATGAGGAAATGCCAGGCATCGATCCAAAAATAGTTGAACATGAAATCACTACGTATCCTGATGCTAAGCTCGTTCGACAGAAACTTCATCCAGTTAATCCCAGGAAAGCAGCAGCCATCAAAGCTGAGGTTGAGAAATTGCTTAAGGTCGGGTTCATTTACCCAATTCATTTGACTCAGTGGGTGTCAAACCCCGTACTAGTTGATAAAAAACAAGGCATGATTCGTGTATGTACTAATTTCCGTGATTTGAACAAGGCATGTCCAAAAGATAATTATCCAACCCCATTCATTGACCAAATAATTGATGAATGTGCTAGTTGTGAAGCCTTTTCATTCATGGATGGCTTCTTAGGCTATAATCAAATCCAAATCAAACCTGAGGACCAACATAAAATGGAATTCATTTGTCCGTGGGGTACGTTCTCTTATCGTAAGATGATTTTTGGTCTCAAGAATGCTGGAGCTACTTTCAAGCGGGCCATGTCTTTTGCGTTTCATGATCTCAAACATATAGTCGAGGCCTATCTAGATGATTTAGCATCATGCTCTCGCAAGAAAAAGGATCATCCTATGCACCTCTGACTAATATTTGAACGTTGTCGCTACTTCAGGATTTGCTTGAATCCCAACAAGTGCAGCTTTTGCGTCACGTCAGGACGTTTGTTAGGTTTCATCGTTTCAACAACAGGGATCATCGTGGATCCTCTTAAGGTGGAGGCAATAGTATAGTTGCCCCCCCCATGCACAATATTACAACTTCAGAGTCTTCAAGGCAAGGCGAACTTCTTACGACGCTTCATCGCCAACTATGCCGAAATCACCAAGGGCTTCATGCGTTTGCTAAAGAAAGATGTTCCCTTTTTCTGGGACGAAGCAGCACAGTGCTCTTTCGATGCATTGAAACACGCCCTCACTACTGCACCTCTACTATGGCCACCTAATTATAACAAGGACTTCTTATTATATCTGGCTGCCACAGAGTCAACCATAGGCATGTTTTTAGTTCAGGAAGATGATTCGTTCTCTGAATACGTGATCTATTACCTGAGTCGAGGCCTCGTAGTACCGAAAATTAATTATACTCATCTCGAAAAACTTGCGTTGGCAGCAGTTCATGCTGTTCAACGATTCTGTCACTATGTTCTGTTTCGCAAGACCACCGTTGTTGCCATCATGAATCCATTCCAGTACATGTTGACGTGATGAGTTATCGGCGAAAAAATTAGTAGATGGATGGTAATCCTCTAAGAATTTGACTTAGACTTCATTTCATCCAAGTCCAAGAAGTCATTGGTCTTCGCAGAACTTATTTCAGAACTTTCGGTTGAGTCAGGTGACGTTGTGCCTGAGGAATTGCCTATCCGGGGGGATATGTTTTTTATTGAATCGTCTGACCCCTGGTACGGAGATATACTGATCTATCTCCAGAATTTGAAGTGCCCCACCTCTACTTCTCGTGATGAGCATCGGAGGATATGCCATCAGGACAAGAACTATCTCATACTCAATGATACGTTGTATCGGAGAGGTGTAGACTGTATCTTGCGTCGATGTCTCACTCATGAGGAGGCCATCATAGTTCTCAATGATTGTCATACCAGAGCTTGTGGTGGTCATCTATCTGGGTTGGCAACAATCCAAAAGATTTTACGAGCAGGTTACTTCTGGCCCACACTTATTAAAGATTGTATCGAGTTGGTCAAGAAGTGCCATCCGTGCCAAATATTCTCACGGAAGATGAGGGCACATCCAGCTCCCATGTTTCCTGTTATCACCATCAGTCCCTTCACTAAGTGGGGGATTGATTACACTACTTGTAATCCCCCATCATCCAAGGGGCACCGCTATATGATTGTGGCTGTCGACTACTTCACTAAGTGGGTCGAAGCTATGTCGACGTTCAAAGATGATGGAGAGACTGCAACTCTCTTCTTATTTAACCAAATTATAGCACGGTTCAACGTCCCGAGAGAGATTCTCAGTGACCATGGTAGTCACTTTTAGAACCAAATGATGTCCAAGTTAACATCAAAGCTTGGGTTACGACAAGAACATTCCTCACCTTACTATCCCCAAGCCAATGGGTAGGTGGAAGTTGTTAACAAAACTCTTAAGACAATGCTATAGCGAACCATCAACTCAGCCAAATCCAACTGGCATTTGATGTTATACTCGGCATTATGGGCTTACCGAACATCAGTTAAGACTGCAACTGGTTTCTCACCTTTCCAACTCGTTTACGGGCTGGAGGCAGTCTTTCCCATCGAATGTCAAATTCCATCTCTGAAATTGGCAGTACAATTATTGCCAGACACTTCTCCACTTGAAGAATGGTTAGTACACCTTGAGCAGCTTGATGAACAATGTCGCGATACAGCCCTGGCCAACGAGGCTCATAAGAATAAGGTCAAGTGTCAATATGATAGGTTCGTGCGTCCTCGGGTTTTTTCTAAGGGCGACCTTGTCCTGGTTTACGACCAAGATAAGGACCCCCTGGGGGCAGGAAAGTTTAAACCCATGTGGTTTGGACCCTTCATTGTTAAGGAGGTTTTAAAGAAGGGAACTTATCATTTGGTTGATTTTGAAGGGAATGATTTGGCGGAGCCTAGGAATGGGCTCTACCTCAAGAAGTATTACTCATATAATGGTCACTGTGGGTAACTTTTTGTAACATATGTATAGTCTTTGTTCTATTACTTTTTTACGTTTCTTTTGAAAAACGTGTCATGGATTTGTCATTGATGTTATCTTTCGTCGCTATGGCAGATGTCAAGTGAGTCCGAGGTATTTTTTGGGTATGCAGATGGTGCTAGTAGACACACGCGGAGGCTTGCCTCCGCAGCTTGGGTAATCTTTACATCACAGGGTCAGTTGTTATCTTCCGGAGGTATATGCTTAGGTGACACCACAAATAATTTTGTTGAGTATAGTGCAGTTATTGAGTTGCTTCGTGACGCTTTGTCATTGGGTATCTCTCGTCTCCGGGTCTATCTAGATGCTCAACTAGTTGTGTCGCAGCTAAACAGAGTATACCGTGTGCACGACCCTACTTTACACCGACAATTCCTTAGGGTACGTCTCTTGGAATGCAACTTTGATTATATTACATATTTTCATGTTCCTAGGAGTCTAAATCAAATCACAGATACTCTAGCTAATCACATTTTAGATTGTCATCTTGCTCACACATAAAAAGATCATGATCATACACATGTAAATGCATTTTTTCACACATAATCCTTAAGACACAAAAAAGAAATAAAAACCATATATAAACATCATGAAATCCTCAGAGTACATAGATGGGCGCAAGCGCCTCAAAAAGTGGGAACCATAACGAGTCACTGGGCTTATGCCCTCAAAAAATATATATACATATCAGTGCTCACAAAACATAAAAGTCTAAAAGTCTGTTCAGGGCCTATGGGCCCTGTTATACTCAAATACAGCCTGACCCAAATGCCTAAACAATCGAACCCATGTCCAAGGTACCCCCACAATATGAGTCTGCAAAGAGGGCGGCAAGTCCTCTATCTCTGCCATGGGAACTGTGCGAGTGAACGCAGTGAAGTTCCGCTCAATCCGCCTAAGAACCCTCTCGACCTCTCCTGCTGGGAGGTTCCCTGCTACTATTGCTCCCCCGGTGGCGGAAGCTGTAGCCTCTGGCCATGGGCGGCACTTGTTTCGTGCATAATCGGTAGGTCGCACAGGTCCCACATCTACACACAACACAATGTTCACCCATCAAAAACTTTGTTATACAAAAACATGATATATATATCAAAAAGACATAAAAATTACATATGCAAACAAAAAAAAACTGTACAGGTGGAGACTTACCCATCTCCCCTCGCTCCTCACCAGGAAGCACTGGTATCACTGGATCTCTGGAAAAATCAATCCCTACATATGGGTAATCCTCGATAGCTGGGATCCATCGCGACAGCCAGGCAAAAAAGTCATCATTGAAGGCCTCTATGGTCCTCCCACAACCCTGTCGTGGAAGCAATGCTGCCCATCTGCACACTTCGGGGAAAGTCGCCAGATGTCCTCGTACTATCAGCCGAGGACTGAAACATGGAACTCTCTCAAAAAAGAACAAACACAGGATGGTCCCAAACCCGAAGTTCCTATGTGTTTTTTGTCTGCAAGCTGTTAGCTAACCTGTCATGCTTGCCAGTAGTGTGGTACTCCAGTCAAAAATTTGTGCATTCATGCACTGAATTGCACAGTTCATCTGTGCACGCGAAGCCTGATGCATGGCTGCAGAGCCAATAATTTTCCCAATGAGCTATAAGATAGTCTGAAGGGTGAGGCTGGTGATACTACTAACAGGTATCGAGGAAGTCCTCTGATTGGTCCCAGCCATGCAATGTTCCTCTATCAACTCCGAGACTTTGCTCAGCCCCGCAGGAAAAGTTTGAAAGTTGACGGGTTCCCCTCTCCTCGAGAGGCCCGTCAAAAAGTAGATATCCTCAGTGGTGGGCACCAAGGATTTCCCCTCTATCATAAAGGCCTCTGCATCTAGGTGCCAATAATCAACCAAGGCATTCAGTAGCCTGGGTTGAGCGTGCATAAACGGACATAAAAAAATTTTTACCAAGCCACACTGCATCAGCACGGCCATAACGTTCGGATCTGCAGCCACTGCCTCATTGGCGGCCTCGTGCTCCCTCTCCCTCCACTGAACATACATCCTACCAAAATCACAAGGAAAGGGGGGAGTTAATTCTTGATTCAAACATTTTTTCCACCGCGTGGGGGGCACCCGCAGGCTGTCGAGGCGACAGTCGTGGGTACCCACACGCAGCTTTAGCTCTGCGCGCAGGTACCCACGAGCTGTCCCTGGACAGCCCGCGTCTGCCTAGGGCCGAGCGCTTGGAGGTCGACGCCCACCCCCAAACTCACAAACAAACATCAAATGAAGTATTGAAATGCAAGACAAGGGAGTTTGTACTTACTTGGTCTAAGCAAAAGTCCGTTTCGTCCACTGTAGCTCCTGGAATCACGATCTTTGGCAAAGGGGGTCTTTTGGCTCCAGAGTCAATTTCCAAATCAGCAATGGTGATAATGAGCTGCCAGCTTCTATTTATAGACTTTTTGGTCTCTTTCTGTCACTTTTTTGGGCCCTTTTATCAGTTTCTTTTTACCAAAAACCATTTTGAGTGATCCAGGAGTTATATGGGAGGGATTTGATCAGGTTTTGGGACATTTTTTCATTGAGTTTCAAAAAATAAAATATATATACATATATGGACGGTCCATAAAAAAAAAATTCAAAAATCAACTTGAGCATATAGGGTAGAATTTCACCCCAATTGTTGCATCTCGTTGCCTTTTGTTCTTACGATATAGGATCAATCCCATCTGTTTGTGACACGGAACCATCATATATTCTCTAGAAGTGTCGCAACTTGGTGGTAGAGCTTGCCAAAACATGCATTCCCTAGGTAGTTCTTGGTTGCATTATGGTGTCCATGCCGTTTCTAACAACACTGTAGGCTCGGGAGTCCGCATAGTCTTTCCTGAATACGGGTTTGAGCCTCATTTGCATGGGTCTTTTTCACTCTTTGTCTTACCCTCTGGACTCCCAAAATAGAACGAGTCTCCTTTTAAGCCCTTTTCAGACCCTCTAAACATGAAAAGATTGTCGAGCGATCTTGTGACCTTTCACGCTCGTGAAACTGAAATTTGAAGTCACGTCTATCCGATGGTAGTTTACCCCTTTTTTGGTCCGGACGGTCAACTGTACGAACAAAGGAATACTCTATTGAATTCCAATTCTTTAGAAGAGTATCCTCAGGTAAAATTTTATTCCTTTTTCGGGCCTAAGGGACTAAATTTATGAAAAAGAAATCCCCCCGGAGTCCATAGTTAAGCTCTTTTCAGACTCCCTAAAATTGAAAGGATTGTCGAGTGACCTTACTCTTTCACACTCGTTAAAATGGTCCAGAAGAACATTCCTGACGGAGTCCATAGTTAAGCTTTTTTCAGACTCCTTAAAATTGAAAAAATAGTCGAGTGATCTTGTCCTTGTCACACTCGTTAAAATGGTTTTGAATTGACGTC
>ML837800.1:0-32682 GCA_009831015.1 Picea engelmannii | reverse complement strand
TGAGTTCCATTGTTGATATCATGGCCTAGAATAGGGGTGGCATGTTGTAGAAAGCGTGAGTGTAGTAGAGCCTAAGGTTGGGTAGAAATGCATTCACCCTCAATCATTTGGTAGACTATTTTTTATCATGGAAATAGATAAGTGTTTTCATTGTTCTTTGTAAAAACATAATCTTTATAAATTAATGTTAACCTTTGCATTTATGAAGTGGTGATGATTTGAATGTAATGAATTAATTCTTAAGTATGATATATATTTGTCTATTGAACACAACTCTAGGAGGAAGAATACCCCAGTGAATGCAAGTGTGAGAAACCCAAATTTTAGGGCCTACGACCCTTTGATCTCCCTAGGCATTGAAATGGAAAGTTTGCAAAATATAAAATCATGGATTCGGGTAAGGAAGTTGGTAGAATTTCCCTTCCCTTTCTGTGTTTGGGTTGTTGGATTGTAATCCCTTAGCTAGGATCCCTGCGAGAAGTGGAAGAGAGGTGAATATTGTATTCACCTAGGGAATGATGTTATTCCCTTGAGTTCCCATTCTCTTAAGTCATGGAAAGGGCCATGTTGGGCTTAGAAGTCCTCCCATACAATCCCTATGTTTGTTGACCTGAAGTAATCTGGAACATAGATCGGATGTTGAGAGTAGATATCGACCATTTATTAGGAGATCAAGTATTGGAAGCACCCTAGACCTTGGCATAAATACAAGTCTAATATAATTATTTAGTCGATGAAATTTAAAATTCGATTGGAATATGGGTATTTGGAAATATTTATAAGAGTGTTGTGGGTGACTTTCCAATTAGAGAGAAATCCAAAAGGCGTGAGATCTAAAGGGCATGTACCACTGATCTGCCACAAAGACAAACTGAAAATACGTAAGCTATGATTTGGCCATGGGCCATGTCTGTCAAAACCAATCGAAGACTATCATAGTCTTAATTGTCATGCGTGTTTAGAACCTGTGGACATATGGAACAATGGATCAGGGGACCATCAATCGTCAAATTCATAGTAAATCCTCTTATCAGAAGGATCCATTCAAAGGGTCAATTGGAGTATTGTGTTTCAAATGAGTGTTTTGAATGAATAAAGCTCACACACCTTTTTATCCCAAAAGGATCTGGGTCAACTGATTGACTAAACCATGAACATCAAATCATTCGAAGTCGGGAGGCTCTATTAAAGAATGGTTGGATTGGGAAACTTGAGAGAATATAGACCATAGATTATAGTAGATCATGTTCATTTTATTCAATAGACCTTGGAAGTTTATGTTAACCATTGTGCAGTTTGGGAAATCCGTAGAGATCTTGTTCATTGATCGAGATTAACGATAACTATCAAATCCCACAGAGAATGGGGATTCGAGAGATTCCACTCAGACATTTTGGTGGAATATTGTGTACCAAGAAGGGAAAGGTTGCTTCTTAATGAATGATTGAGTTTTAGATGTTAGACCTGTGTGCAATCATATTTTATGGATAATTGAATAATGGATCCCAAACTTTACTTGCATTATAAATTTATCATTGAATATTGGAATAACCACCTTTTGCGCCATTAAATTCTAATGAATGATGGAGGTAGACATTGAATCTCTTGTGCTTATGATTTGTAGGTTGGGAGGATGGTCATTATACATTTATCTGAGTAAATGTTTGTAAATGGATTCAAGCTTCATTATGTGCTAACACACTGTGTGTTTTATGTTTATATGTCACTATGACTTTTTGTTGACATTATTTTCCTAATTTTAAAACATAAAAATAAAAAAAATAAAAATAAAAAATTGGTTGTATGTCACTTTTTGGTCATAATGACAGGGTTGTTACATATGGCTTCAGAGCAGGTTGAACACGTGACTTGGGATCACTATGGCTTCTGTTGATTATATAATTGATTATGATGTCGCTAATTAAATTGATTTGTATTCATGCAGGTAATCATGGTTAGAGGACGTCACAAAGGAAGATGATGGGGTGCTAGGGGAGGAGGCACGATGCCCCTGGTAGCATCCATGCCTGAGGGGTCTAACCCCTAGGGAGATGAACATGTTGTCAGGCAAGACTAGATAGTTGTGGGTGACGTGGTTGGGCTGATGAGTTCCTTTCAGCGAATGTCTGAAGAACTGATCAATCATTTGGATAGAGATGAGGCCAGAGAATTGGCACCCCTTAAGGGTCCACTGCACACTCCGGTCGGTACCGGTAGAATTCACTGCGAACTCAAGAAGGTCAAATTTCCTTAGTTCTTTGGTGCCCTAGATGGTGGAGCCATCGAGGCATCGTTGAAGAATATGGTGATGTGCTTTGCACTTTGCGAATATACCTCCAACATGAAGGTACGCATGGAGGTCTTTCAACTAAAGGTGAGTGCTCTTCTATGGTGGAAAACGCTCTTGTTGCAATTGAACATGGTCGTTGAAGATGTGTCATGGGAACTGTTCGAGGAACATTTTTGAGAGAGGTATCTATCTAAGGAATTCATTGAGCATAAGCTCAATGAGTTCAATGCCTTGTGACAGGGTGGCCATATGATGCCCAAGTACAAGGCACGTTTAATGGGGTTTTTTTAGTATGATCTACACCTGAATACCAAGAAACTTAAGGTTTGTTGAAATATTGTAACTGCAAAGATTATTCTATTTGTTATTGATGTATTATTCATTAGATAAATCCCCTTTTGTGGATTGATCATGTCAAGAATTGTAAATGACCAAATCCCCTTTTACGGATTGGTCAAACCCTAATTGTAACATGCAAATTAAGAAGTCGGCCCCTAGGAAAAATAAAGTGGTTCTAACCACCTAGAAAGAGAATCTGGCCCTGCGAGTGAAGAGACACCTCCTTTAAGCACTTGCTAATTTGTATAAATAAAGGAAGCCAGCACCTCATTTATTCACTCACTCATTCGATCATCCAGAGCGCAAGTTTGGTAGATGCAGTTGGAGAATAAGGAAGAGAGAGAGGCGCATTACTTGGGAGAGGATATTCTCTAGTGTTTGGTTTATTGTCTTGGCATTGTATTGGCTATCTATATTAAGGAAGTTTTTGTTGGGTTTTCTTCCCCATGAGGGTTTCCCAGGATAAATGATGTGTCTCTTGTGATTTTTTTTCTCTTAGTGATCCTATCTATGTTATGGTTATCTAGTAAATTGAAAAGAAACCTAATAATAGCTTAAACTTTAACATGGTTTCAGAGCTAAGATGAAGAGAGCATCTTTCATAGGAAAAATAAAAATGTCACTATTGTCGTATAAGAAAATTAGGGATTTTTATTGAAGAGGAATTCCAGCCCAAAATTCATCTAGAAACGTGCACCCTATCCCAAGGAACTCTTTGTCACCTTCAGCGCACCTTTTCAGTGGATAGAACTCCCGGAAAGTGAAACCCTATTTTTCACTTGTACCAAAAGTACCAGAAACCCAGAAGCACCAGAAAACCAGAAGTACCAGAAACCCAAAATCTCTAGAAAACCAGAAGTACCAGAAAACCCGAAGCACGAGTCCAGAAATATGTTGGTCAAGTTTGAGGGGGAGAATTTTGGATTTTCATAAATCTGACTGTACCAGCTTACTCACCTCAGCTCAATGCATCTGGCCCCTGGATCAGAATTTCAAAATTTGAAGTTTGAAAAAATAGGGTTTCCTCATAAAACCCTCAGTTGCAATTGCAGTTGCAGTTGCAGTTTCAGAATAAGTTGCAGTTGTAGTTGCAGGTTTAGAATCAGTTGCAGTATCAAGTTGAGGTATCAGCTACAGTACCAATTGCAGTCACCCTTGAAGTTTTAAAAGGGGTTGGTAATTATTACCGCTACTACTAGATTGTGCTACTACCTTCAAATGTTATCAGAGGTATGTACTCACATTTGTTTAAATTATTAATATTTAAAGGGTACTTGTGGGAGAAGGGATCTCTTGACATAGATCCATAAGAATCTCAAGATCCAACACATTCAGAGGAATAATGCAACCCAGGTTTGATTATTCTTATATGCATCTATTTGTTATGACATTATTTTGATCTAGGTTGCATGTTGAAGCTATGACCATCATACTAACCTTTGGTCAAAATTAAAGTCAAGGTATTAGATGGATTAAAGTTGAGATCATAGAGTTTATCCTCTAACCCATCCTTCTATGAAGATAGCGTATTGTCTTAGTACGGAAGACAAGTTGAAGAAAGCACTTGTCATCTTGAGTGAAGGAGACTTGGAAAGCAACACACTCATTCTTGAGGACAAGGCTCCAACTTCTAGGTTTGATTAATTAAGTTGATAAAATTCAAAGTTTCACATGACAAGTTGATAACTACCCCCCTTACAAGTAAACACTATAGTTGAGATAGATGTCTTTGAAAAGTATTATACTTGGTAGAATGTGACCATGTTGAGATAAATGCTTAATGTAATCATTTACCAGATACAACTAACCTCTCCTCTAGGAGAAACTTCTTGTGTGATTCCAGGTTACCATGGAGGAATGTTTTCTCACAACACTAGAAGAGTGTTGATCTCATTTCATATTGTATTTCTTACTTTTGATCCTTGTTTCAGACAGGTCACAAATGAAATCTCTAAAGGAGCTATTGTGATGATTATTTGTGCTATTGTTTTATTATTATCAAAGGAGTATTATTCTTGCTTGTTGTTTTGTTGACCTTGTTTCAGGTCACAGGTGATAACCCTAATAAAGATATAGTGAAGGTTCTAGAAGGCAACATATTAGATGAGACATGAAGCAGATTATATACATGACCTTATACATTCATGTACCAAAGAAGATGAATAAGAATCTATATGTTGAGATTCAGAGTATATCATATGGAGATTGATTGTAAGGAGTAGAAGGCTCCAAATATGACCGAACATTAGAAAAAGAACTCACAATAGACTTGTTCAAAGGATAATGAAGCCACCTAGATGGGAAACAAAACCCGTTTGAAGTCTGACTCAACTTTTCATATTTAGAGTCTAGACTTGGTATTCAACACCAAGTATACCTTGTAAGAGATGATGAAGTCCTTGTAGACTCGGAAGAAATTGAGAGAAGGCCTAATCTCATAAAGGATCAGATGAAGAGACATTTCCCAGGACTGGGAGACAGATGTCATGAAAAGACTAGATTGTAGCCTCAAAGAAGATATGAAATCTCCTAGAAGATTCCCTTGTTTTAGTGAAAATGAAGGAAGCCAGTCAGAAAGACTAGGATATGGATTCTTCCATGAGACCAGAAGAGAAGTCAGTATTGAGTTCCAAGATTGATCTATACAGATCAAGCATGTTGCAGATGTACAAATCCTGATGTGTGTCTAGAGGATTCTCCCAGCAAAAGGGAGAAGACTATGATGAGACACTTACTCCAATAATTGAAGAAATAGTTCCAGTACTTATGAAGACAACCAGAACAACCATGATTCATATATAGTATGAGATGCAGGGGGAGAAATCCCCATATTTAAAATTGAGTGGAATTTGGTGCATTACATTAGTTGGGTCATGGAGACATGACTACAATGAAATATAGTGTTACCTCCATGAAATAAGAAGAGCTATATTCAGTATTAGTTATTGAGACACTCTTAGTTTTAGATGATGTTGTTTCCATGATGGAGTAGAGGAGTTACTCCCAGATTTCAGCAGTCACAGTGAGAATGGAGCAACCATTCTCAGCCTTAGAGGAGGTGTAGGTGCAAAGTCCCAGTTCCATAAGGAACAGTTGTAGAAAGAGGAGAGGACATAATCTCAGGCAGTGAGACAGATAGTGCTTTGTAGAGAGCACATAGAGCTAGCACATGATTTTGCAGATTGAGTTGCAATTGATCAAGTGTACCAGATTGTTATAATGTAATAAGAAAATTTGATTTGAATATTGAAGATAGAAAGACTCATGTCTGTCGGTTAAAGGAAGCTATGTATGTGTTGAAGCAAGCTCCCAGAGCTTGATATGGAAGGATTGGCAGTTTCATGATGAGCTTGGGATTTACCAAGAGTAAAGTTGATTCTAACCTTTATATCAAGGTTATGAATGATGAGCCAGTGATATTACTACTATATGTAGATGATGTATTCTTAACAAGATGAAGAAAATCTCATCACAGATTGCAGAATAAGCTCGCTACAAAGTTTGATGGAAGAGCTAAATGCATTATCTCTTAAGTCTTGAAGTTTGGCAGAGAACAGAGAATATCTTCCTTAACTAAGGGAAGTATGCAGTTAAAATAAAGAGGTTTCACATGTTGAATGTGAATCCATGTACACACCCATGGAAACGAAGTTGAATCTTCTAGTAGATACCTCGTCAGAATTGGTTGATGCTACTCTATACAGACAGATTATTGGTTCAGTGATGTATCTAATGAATACGAGGCTAGATATATGTTTTTCCTTGAGTCAGTATTTGGTAGAACCCAGACATGTTCACATTGTTGTTGCAAAACATATGATGAGATACCTTAAGGGTATGTTGGATTTTGGTCTCTATTATAGTAGATATCATGACTTCAGACTAAGTGGTTACATTGATTCAGATTGATATGGAAGTGCTTCTGATAAAAAGAGAACTTCAAGATGTTGTTTCAGTCTGGGGTCAGTCATGAATTCATCACAAAGTAGGGAGAAATTCAACATTGCTCTGAGCATGGAAGAAGCGGAATACATTTTTGCATGTTCCGCCAGTTGTGAAGCCATATGGCTTCAAATGTTGTCGAAAAATCTATTTGATCTAGAGATGGAAGCCACCGTGATCCTATGTGATAACCAAAGTTGTATAAAGATGATGGAGAACCATGTGTTCCATGATGAGTCGAGGCACATAGATATCTGGTATCACTTCACTCGTGATATGATGCAAAGAGGATCTATAAAAATCCAATGTGTTGGAACATATGAATAGGTTGCAGATGTGTTGATCAAGCCCTCATCTCGTGTAAAGTTTGAGCAATTTTGAGATAAACTTGGTATAGTCCGAAAGGACCTCCCTCGAAAGGGGGAGTGGTGCGAATGATACTATGGTATCTTGATCATAAGTGGTAGCTCTGTTAGGATTTCATATCCTAGGGAATATTATGATTCCTAGGAAGATCCTTTGAGTTTGTCAGAGTACCATGTGGTAGCTCCGTTAGGATTTCATATCCTAGGGAATCTTTTGATTCCTTGGCAGATCCTTTGGATCTGTCAGAGTACCACAAACTATTGTCGATACCATCCTTGTGTTGTGATGACAGCTCTGTTTTGATGATCCGTTGCCAGCCTCATGTTTTGATGCCAGTATCGTGTTGTTGATGTGTAGCCAACCTCGTGTTATGATTCCAGCCTCATGTTGATGATGTGTTGCAAGCCTCGTGTTTTGATGTCAGCTTCGTGCTGATGATTTGTTGCCAGTATCATGTTGATTATGTGTTTCCAGCCTCATGTTGTGATGCCAGCTTCATGTTGATGATGTTGTGTTTCCAGCCTCATGTTGTGATGCTAGTTTTGTGTTGATGATATTGTGTAGCCAACCTCGTGCTATGATGGCATCTTTGTGCTAAAGATTCTCAACCTAGTGTTGATGTTGATGATTCTCCAGCCTTTGTGTTGTGATGTTGTTGTTATTGATGATGATGTATTAGTGTTATACTAATCCATGTTGATGTAGATGATGATGATGCCACTTCAGCTTCTTGCTGAAGATGATGATGATGATGCCACTTCAGCTTCTTGTTGAAGATGATGATGATGATCCCACTTCAGCGTCTTGCTAAAGATGATGATGATGATGATGATGTTATTTCAGATTTAATGTTGAATATGATGGTGTTACTTTAGCCTCATGCTAAATATGTTGATGATGTTATTTCAGATTTAATGTTGAATATGATGGTGTTACTTTAGCCTCATGCTAAATATGTTGATGATATCACTTTAGCCTCATGCTAAAGAAGATGATGATGTTACTTCAACCTCATGTTGATGAGGATGATAATACTACTCCATCTCCTTACTGTGAATGATGATATTGATGAAGAGAAAAACTTTATATGATTTATATATATGTCAATCATTTTTCCAGATGTTGTTGATGTTGCTTTCCTCTCTCTCTCTCTCTCTTGATGATGTTGTAGAATACCCTTCTTGTTAAGGGGGAGTGTTGAAATATTGTAACTGCAAAGAGTATTCTATTTATTATTGATGTATTATTCATTATATCAATACCCTTTTGTGGATTGATAATGTTAGGCATTGTAAATGACCAAATCCCCTTTTGCGGATCGGTCAAACCCTAATTGTAACATGCAAATTAAGAAGTCATCCCCCAAGCAAACTAAAGTGGTTCTAACCACCCAGAAAGAGAAGTCGGCCCTGCCAGTGAAGAGACACCTCCTTTCTGAACTTTCCAATTTGTATAAATAAAGGAAGCCAATGCCTCATTTACTCTCTCACTCATGTGATCATCTAGAGTGCAAGTTTGGTAGCTGCAATTGGAGAAAAAGGAAGAGAGAGAGGTGCATTACTTGGGAGAGGATATTCTTTAGTGTTTGGTTTATTGTCTTGGAATTGTATTGGCTATCTATATTAAGGAAGTTTTTGTTGGGTTTTCTCCCCCATGAGGGTTTCCCAGGATAAATGGTGTGTATCTTGTGATTTTGTTTCTCTCAGTGATCCTATCTATGCTATGGTTATCTAGTAATTTGAAAAGAAACCTAATAATAGCTTAAACTTTAACAAGGTCAACAGGTTCTTGTTTGGCCTTAATGTCAGCATTCGTGCAAAGGTTAGGATTATGATGCCTCAAACCTTGCATGATGTTGTCCATAAGACCCTCATAGAAGAGGAGGATCTTATCAATGGGGGTCAAAGTAGGACTCCAGCGAGACCAGTGGGACAGGCGTCATCTAGTGCATAGCAGCATCAGACACCAGCTAGGCATTCACCAGGATATCGTGGCATCCAGAGAGGATCCACTTTCACTACACCTCGGTGACCAACACCTCAGTAGCGAAATACTTATCAAGGACCACAACACCTGCAGTAACATCAACTGTAGCAGCAACAGTTTAGGGTTTCATGCTGGTGGGTCGTCAGCTTCTACTTTGGGTACCAGGAGTACTAGACCGAAGAAAAGGTGTTGGACATGTGGGGAGCCACATTACCAGCATGACTGCCCAGTGGAGAGGACCAAAGCCTCTAGATCAGATGGACCCACTACTGTGGGAGATTTGGGCAAGGCCCATCAGATTCATGCAGCGGTGAATAACCATCAGGAAAAGAACCAGTAGAATCTGCTCGAGACATCATGTATCGTTGCTAACCAGACCCTTAGTGTTTTGATATATCCAGGTGATATTGAGAGTTTTATTTCCGGTCCAATGCTAAAAAGAATTAAGGTAAAGGCAGTCGAACAGGACGAGTTTAGCTTTGTAGAAATGGATTTGGGAGCCAAACTAAAGGTTGGTGGGAAGGCTACGAGATGTAGCCTTAACCTGGGAGAGTTGTTCACTAGGTCCAATATGTATGTCACAACCTTAGGGTCTTATGACGTCATGATCAGTATGGACTGGTTGGAATTGCATGATGCGATACTCGACTATAAGATGAAACGGTTGAGCTTGGTCGATGATGAGGGACAGAGACGCGTGATTATAGGTCGGAACCAGAGAGTCTCCCTGAGGTTCTTCTCTTCCTTGTAGCTACAGAAGAGCATGCACAAGAGATGTAATCTTTATGTGATCCTTGCGTTAAATGATAAGGGAGTAGCAGAAGGTCTAGAACACCTTCCGGTGGTAAGAGAGTTTGCAGATGTCTTCCCTGAGGAGTTACCTAGGATGCCACCAGAGAGGGAATCAGAATTTACCATCGATCTAAAACCGAGAACTGAACCAATAGCAAGAATGAATTATTGGATGTTAACCCCAGAGTTACAGGAGTTGACAATGCAACTGAAGGAGTTGTTGGACCTGGGACTTATACGTCTGAGTGTGTGACCATGGGGGGTGCCTATTATTTTCATATGGAAGAAGGATGGTTCGTGGAGACTCTGCATTGACTACCATCAGTTGAAAAAGCCAACGATCAAGAATAAGTATCTGTTTCCAAGGATTGATGATTTGTTTGATCAGATGAAAGGGACGATGGTGTTTTCAAAAATTGACTTGAGATCAGGGTATCACCAGTTACGAATCAAGGAGGATGAAATCCCTAAGACCGCTTTTAAGATGAGGTTTGGACATTACGAGTTTACTTCTTTACCATTTGGACTAACGAACTCCCTAGGGGTATTTATGAGTTTGATGAACATGGTGTTCCATGAATACTTGGACAAGTTCATCAAAGTATTCATTGACGATATTTTGATTTACTCTCGGATGATGGAGGAGAATGATGAGAACTTGCACATGGTACTACAGTGTCTACGAGAGAACAAATTGTTTGGGAAGCTGTCGAAATGCTCGTTTTATCAATCAAAGATTCACTACTTAGGGCATGTCATCTCCGGCGAAGGTATCAATGTGGATCCAACAAAGGTTGAGGCTATTATGGAATGGCTTGTGTCGATGAATGTCCCAGAAGTGTGTAGGCTCATGGATTTAGAAGGATACTATCGATGGTTTATCGAGAGTTTTTCGAAGATATCAAATCTGATCACGAAACTACAGAAGAAGAACAAGAAGTTTGTTTGGACCGAGAAATTTGTGGAGGAATTTCAGAGGCTCAAGGAGCTGTTGAAAACAACACCGATGCTAAAGGTCCCCAACATGGATGCAAACTTCTTGGTATGAACTGACACATCCAAAGAAGGCTTAGGCGGAGTCTTGATTCACGACTGTCGTGTGATCTCTTACATCTCAAGAAATTTGAGAAGGCATGAGGAGAACTATGCGACGCACGATTTGGAGTTGTTAGCCATTTCTTATGCCTTGAGAGTTTGGAGACACTACCTTATTGGAAGAAATTTTGAACTAAAAATGAACCACTGTGGTCTACAACACATCTTTACGCAAAGTGACTTGAACACGCGACAATGGCGTTGGTCGGAATTTCTTAGCGAGTATGATTTTGAGATTACTTACATAAAAGGAACAGTGAACAGAGTGGTGGATGCATTGAGTCAGAGACCTCGCATATTTTTGGTGATGCCTCTTCAGACAAATCTACGTGAAAATATCTTAACTTTACAACGCGATGATGACTGGTACAAAGAGGTCAAGGATTTTATCAGACAAAACACAATGATGGTACCAAAATTTGAGATATTTATTATGTACAACAACGGATGATTGAGATTTAAAATTTGAATTTACGTACCATCCAACAATGATTTGAGGATTTTGATCCTAAACGAGGCTCATAGAGCAGTGTACATGGCTCATCCTGGAATAACGAAGATGAGGGCAGACCTTAAATCCTTATTCTTATGGAAAGGAATGAAGGCAGACATAGTCAACTACGTGGAAAGATGTCTAGAATGTCAGCAGGTGAAGGATGAAAATAGACTTATGGAAGTATTACTACAGCCACACACTATTCTAGAATCGAAATGGGAGGTCATTTCGATGGATTTCATTGTTGGACTACCACTGATGGCAAGGAGACACGACTCGATTTTTGTGGTAGTCGACACTCTAATGAAGAGTGCACATTTTATTCCCGTGCGTATGACATATCAGGAACCTAACTTAGTTATAGTTTTCATCAATGATATTTTGAGGTTGCATGGCATGCCTAAGAGGATTATATCTGATAGAGGATCGATGTTTACGGGACGATTTTGGACTAGTTTCCAAGAGGCCTTGGGAACCCATCTTAACTTTAGTACTGTGTATCACCCGGAAATATATGGGAAGACTGAGCGAACAAACCAAATCCTAGAGAATATGTTTCATATGTACATGATGGACCAAGAGGAGTGTTGGGAATAATTATTGTCACTTGTAGAATTTGCATATAACAACAGTTATCAAAGCACCATTAATATGGTGCCTTTCGAGTTTCTTTACAGGCAACCGTGTCGGATGCCTTTGAGTTGGGATCAGCTTGAGGATAGGGTCTTGGTGGGACCTGAAGTGATCCAAGAAATGAAAGAAAAAATGCAAACCATAAGACAAAGTATAAAGTAAGCGTAGGATCGACAGAAGAGTTATGTCGATGCGCATCATGTCGATCATAGCTATGAAGTTGGCAATCAATTCTTCTTCCAAGTGAAACCGCATAAGAGTTCAATAAATTTTGGAAAGGGTGTTAAACTCTCTCCTAGGTTCATGGGAGCCTTCGAGATTGTGGAAAGGAAGGGGCATCTGGCCTATCAACTAGCCTTTCCTGATTCTTTCATATGTATTCATGATGTTTGTCACGTATCTATTTTGAGACATTATGTTAGTGATCCTACACATGTTATTGACATGAGTTCCTTCTAGGTATCAAATGAGGGTTCTCTCATGATGGAGCCAATCCACATCATGGACCATCACATTCGATGGATATGGCATCAAACGGTATATCAGGTCAAGGTCCAGTGGGACAACTATAGTCCACACTCGGTGACCTGGGAGGACGCATATGATATGCGTCAGCAGTTCCCATTTTTGTTTGATAGTTAGACATATGATACAGTGATACACTTTGTTTTGGCACTTACATACTATGAAACTTTGGGATGAAGTTTAAAACAAGAGGGGGTGTATGTAACATCCCACTCTTTCGTGCACTGAGTGGACTTATTCTTTGAGGACACTTGCGTGCAAGTGATCCGGGTCATTATACTATTGGTGGTTTTGATTATGATTATGAGACATTGTGGATTAGATGTTATGTTATTTTTGTTTTATTTACATCGATAGGAGCTATAGACTGGGTTATTCTGAGTGTACAGGACTCTGGACGTTGAGGATGTTGAGGCATTGACGAAACCCCTTGGACTCTAGATCAAATCAGGGAGTGGACTGTTAGGGTTTGAATTTTGTTGATGTGACATATGTACATATGATTAGATATTATGATATTGATTTTTATTCCTAGCATGATTCATTTATGGATGCAGGATGATGATATCTTTCCGACCAGACTCACATTTGGAGTAAAGGGGTCATGAATGACAACCAGAGAAATTGAGGGAGAGGTGTGGCAGCAACCCTGCCACGGCCTACTAGCACTCCCATCATGGCTCGAACTGTAGGTTAATGATTACCTAGTTAGAGAGATCCACGATGTCATGAGGGTAGACTGTGATAGTTGCTCACGATGATTCTAAGGGGCATGCAATAAGGCAAGGTCCTTATTTCTTAGAGGCCCTTAGTCTCCCACAAGATCACCTAACAGAGTATTGACTCCATGGGTTTGATGTCTACCAAATTCAGTGAAGAGGCGAGTGGTACCCTTAGAGAAGATAGTGTGTCTTGAAGAGCATGTCGCGTGAACAAAATAGAAAGAGGTGAGTGGAACCCTTGGAGCACATGGTCCATCCTCAAGGGCACGTCGTGATTTTAACTATGGTAAGTTAACAAACCTAATGCCTAGAAAACTATGCCTCCTTAGGACCTAGTCAGCTGTAAAATGAATGATGTGATAAGTAAAGTTTAATAACAGATTTTCCCTTAAAAAACGGTCACCAAGCCTAGTGAATAAAAAACCTAGGTCTGAGTAGAACCTTTGATCAAAAAAACTAATTAGACATGTAACAAGAAGGGGGGTAAAGAAAATTCAAGAATTAATAATTAAAGTGAAAATTTTGATAAAGGTTTAATTAATAAAAGGGGTATTTGGTTGTTTTTGTCTAAATTTGTTAATTCTGAACTTAGTTATAAACAGCGGAAACTTTAAGAAAAGAGGGAAACCTAAGGAAAATGGGAAACTTAAAAGAAAAAGGGGAATGTCTAATTTAGTAAGAAATCTAGCCTTTGGAACTTTATATTTATGAACTCAAATAGGAATTAAGTAAGGCGTAATTCATTTAAGAATTGTAAGGGAATAACGGGACACCGAGGAGCGTTTTTAGGAACTCTTTTGAGTGGGTGAGGGAAATAGGAAAATTTAATTAAATAATAAATTGATTTTTTGGTGCAACTAGGGGATCGTGCGACATGTGTATGGGGGAGGTATTTCCTAGTTAAATAAATGAAAAAGGAATATACTGAGGGTTTAGGAAACTAATGACTAATAAAATCTATAAAAATGAGGGTGGAGGATTATGGATCATATCTGGCTTGTGTAACGTTACGCTACTGAAATTTCATCTTGACTAAACTTTCTCTTGTGGCAGTTGGGATACCCATCTTAGGTAATGAGTGGTAGCTCGACCTTGCGAAGCAAGCTGGTTGTTATCATTCGTTGGTATCGTGTGCATGGCCCCTTTGCGGCTCGGGGGACTCAAGGGGAAGAAGAGTACCCCTAGAGTTGGTTGGGAGGTATCGGTGAGGTCTCATCGGTCGGAAAGCGGGATCTGGATGGAGTAAATGCACAGGAGGACATATTTGACTCGCCGGCGTCGGTAAAGGTACACCTATTAAAGTTGTTACTTGTAATAAAATTTAATTTACACTTGTTTATTTTATTGTATTTGGAAGATGATTTCATTTCCATGAGATTTCGTTGGACATGTATTTCTACGGTAATTGTAACATATTATTTTTTGTAAAATCATAATTTGTAATGGAAATCTAATAGAAGAAAAAGAAAACTATTTGTACATACATAACCACATTGGAATAACTGTTGCGTAGGATAGAAATGGTTTTCTTTCGAATTTTGGTAAGAATGTAGGTCTCCTTAGGGATTCCTTGAGAATTTTGTTATCAATTTAATCCCCTTGTCGCTTGATTCATCCTATAAGAAACCTTGCTATCCATAGTATATTGTATTTCTGAGTTACTGTCTATTGTGCATGGCCAAAATGATCCCCGGACTCAAAACCTTGCCTATGCTTTTGTATCTTCTGCCTGCTTTTTCTTTATTCCTTGATTGTGTTTTTATTCATTATTTTGTTCTCCACAGGGAAGGTCTGGATGCATATTTCTGTTTTTATCTTTTGTTCCTTTATCCTTTAAGTTATTAGTCTATGCCTGAGAAGTCGGTGAGGAGTTGAATCGAGTGTCTTTCACTCCAGTGTTAAAGATTTAGATTCAAATGTCATTCTTTCTTGTGCATGATAATAAGTGTAGGATCATTTCTCTACCTAGCAAGGAATCCTCTCCTGGGCGTTTATTCCCTCCTTGGCCTCTGTGATTATTGTGATTTATTCTCTACAAACTCATGCTTCCACACAATGATTGTGGGGATGTCTCTCCAGTTCACCAAACGTTTTATCTCCTATGCGACTCGTATCTGCATTTCATTACTATGTTTCTTTTATTTTACTGTGTGATGAATGCATTTTTATTACTGTGTTTTTATTATTTCTTGATGACTGCAATTTTATTACTATGCCTCTTACTACGGCGCAATTACTGCGTTTATTTTTAAAACTACATGGGAGAACTGTATGGCAGTACAAGATCTATGATATGACCCTTTGTAACTAAGAATGACATGGTAACCATTGTAGACGTGTTAAAAAGTAACGGACACAACTATTAAGGCATGCAGAGAGAAAGGACGAATTTGTACTATCTCTTCGACCCTTGTTTCAGAGTTCCATTGGAACTACCAAACAATTCGAACAACTCTGCGGCCATGGATAAGAAAATGTTGTACACAGGAACAAAATGAAGGCAGTAATTTAAATATCTGCATCTTTGTATTTAATTAAATTCACAAACGAAACTTCTGAGCTATTGAAAAGCCTATTCCAAACAACCCCAAGTGGAATTCAAACTTTTTAATTGATGGTGGCCACAGGAAATCGCAACGCTTTGAAGAGTTGAGGCGTTGTTTGAACTCCAAACAAACACAATAGAAAATCACAACCTATTTTATTTTACTAGAAATAGGGTTTCAAGACATGATTGTACAAAGAAAACTAAATGTTATTCAATACACATAATTTGACTCGTCTGTTTCTTCAATTTTGTGATAAAAATAGTTTGGATTGCTTTATTGAAATACTTAGAATCATTTGGGTTATGAAGGAATGAATTGTTGATTACAGACATGAAAATGATGTCAATTTACAGAACCAACCTCCAATCTCCTATCTGCCTATCAATTCCTAGAACTGCAGGACATAAATTTGCAAGAAATTAGTAAACAGATTCAATGTTGTGGACGAAATGAGAATTTATTTTCATATTAATCTGTTATGTATACATTCAAACAAGTACTTGCCTCCAAAATGTTACTCGGATTTTCGGTGGGTACAACTTTCTCGTTTAGAAGGAATGGGAATCGTTCCTATCACAACTCTTTTATCCAGGATAGGAGTGTTTACAACTTGATGATGATGGCTTCCAAATAATGCATTAAATGTTATTAGAAATTAAGACACACACATAAAAATGATTTGATTTAGATATTGTGATTAAGAAATTGATAATACCTTCAAGCAAATCCTTACAACTTTGCACATTGACACCTTCCTTGCATTGGTAATTGGAGCCTTGATGCCCACACATAACTTACTTACTTTTCCTTCCCTTTCTTGTATTAAGGGCCTTAAATTCTCACGCACAACCTTTAACGACAGACTCCATGCCCATGTTAATTTAAGACTGAGTTAATATAGAAAGTGGGTTTCAGTAAGTAGTTTAGTAATTAAGTTTATTTCCATTTTGATTTAGTGTTAATTTAAGACTGAGATAATATAGAAAGTGTGTTTCAGTAAGTATTTTAGTAATTAATTTTATTTCCATTTTGATTTAGTATTAATTTAATACTGAAATAATATAGAAACTGTGTTTCAAAAAGTAATAAAGTTTATTTCCATTTTTTATTAGTATTAATTTAAGACTGAGATAATAGAGAAAGTGTGTTCAGTAAGTAGTTCTAGTAATTAAGTTTATTTCAACTTGACTTAGTATTAATTTAAAATTGAGATAATATAGAAGGTGTGGTTCAGTGAGTAGTTTTAGTAATTAAGTTATCTAAATTTTGATTGACTATTAATTTTAGACTTACTCTTGGGGTCAAGAATAGTTGTATTGATTTAGATTGCATCTTATAAGAAAAGGGAGAGGTTTCTTCTTAATGAATGATTGAGTTCTAGATGTTAGGCCTATGCGCAATCAGATTTTATGTATAATTGAATAATGGATCCCAACCTTTACTTGCGTTATAAATTATCATTGAATATTAGACTAACCATGTTTTGCACCATTAAATTCTAATGAATGATGGAGGTAGACATTAAATCTCTTGCACTTGTGATTTGTAGGTTGGGAGGCTGGGCATTATATGTTTATCTGAGTAAATGTTCATAAATGGCTTCAAGCTTCATGATGTGCTAACACACTATGCGTTTTATGTTTATATGTCGCTATTACGTTTTGTTGACGTTATTGTCCTAATGTTAAATAATAATAATAATAATAATAATTGGTTGTACGTCGCTTTTTGGTCATAACAGTGGGCTCGTTACATATGGTATCATAGTGGGTTCGACTCGTGACTTGGGATCACTACGACTTTCATTGATTAGATAATTGATTATGATGTTGCTAATTAAATTGATTTGTATTCATCCAGGTAATCATGGTTAGAGGATGCCACGGAGGCAGAGAACGGAGTGCTAGGGGAGGAGGCGCGACGCCCCCGATAGAATCCATGCATGAGGGGTCTAACACCCAGGGAGACAAACAGGTTTTTGGGCAGGAACAAATAGTTGTGGGTGATGTGGTTGGGTTGATGAGGTCCTTTTGGAGGATGTTTAAAGAACTGATCAGTCGTTTGGATAGAGATGATGTCACGACATCGGTACCCACTGAGGGTCCACTGCGCACTCCAGTCGGTGCTGGTAGAATTCACCGTGAACTCGAGAAGGTCAAATTTCCCGAGTTCTTTGGCACCCTGGATGGCGCAGTCATCGAGGCATGGTTGGAGAATATGGTGATGTGCTTTACACTTCTCGAATATACCTCCAATGTGAATTTCTGCATGGCGGTCTTTCAACTGAAGGGAAGTGCTCTTCTATGGTGGAAGATGCTCCTGCTGCAATTGAACATGGTTGTCGAAGACATGTCATGGGAATTGTTCAAGGAACATTTCTGAGAGAGTTATCTATCATAGGAATTCATTGAGCATCATCTCAATGAATTCAATTCCTTATGACAGGGTGACCGTACAGTGCCCGAGTACGAGGCTCGTTTTATGGAGATGCTTCGATATGATCCACACGTGAATACTGAGAAACTTAAGGTCAACAGGTTTGTGTTTGGCCTTAATGTCATCATTCATGCAAAGGTTAGGATTTTAATGACTCAAACCTTGCATGATGTTGTCCAAAAGTTCCTCATAGAAAAGGAGGAGCTTATCAGTGGGGGTCAAAGAAGGAATCTAGTGAGACCAATGGGACATGCGTCTTTTGGTGTGCAGCAACATCAGACACTAGATAGGCATTCACCAGGATATCATGGCTTCCAGAGAGGATCCACTTTCACTACACCTCGGCGACCAACACCTCAGCAATGAACTCCTTATTGAGGACCATAGCACCAGCACCAGCATCGACCGCAGCAGCAGCAGTTTAGGCTTGTTTAGAAAACAGACTAGGGTTTCATGCCCATGGGTCGTTAACTTATAATTCAGTTACCAGGACTATTGGACTGAAGAAAGGGTGTTGGACAAGTGGGGAGCCACATTACCAGCGTGACTGCCCAGTGGAGAGGATCAGAGCCTCTGGATCAGATGGACCCACTACCGTGGGAGATTTGGGCAAGGCCCATCAGATTCATGCAGTAGTGAATAACCGCCAGGCAGAGCACCAATCGACTGTGCTCAAGACATCAGGTACCATCGTTGACCAGACCCTAAATGTTTTTATAGATCTAGGTGCTACTGAGAGTTTTATTTCCAGTGCAACGCTAAAAATAATTAAGGTAAAAACAGTCGAACAAGATGAGTTTAGCTTTGTAGAAATGGCTTTGGGAGCCCAACAAAAGGTTGGTGGGAAGGTTACAATATGTAGCCTTAACCTAGGAGAGTTTGTTACTAGGGTCAATCTATAAGTCACAACATTAGGGTATTATGACGTTGTGATCGGTATGGACTGATTGGAATCGCATGATGTGATACTCGAATGTAAGATGAAATGTTTGAGCTTGGTCTATGATGAGGGACAAATATGTATGATTGTAGGTTGGAACGAGGGAGCCTCCCAGAGGTTCATCTCTTACTTGCAGCTACAGAAGAGAATGCGCAAGGGATGTAATATTTATGTGATCCTTGCATTAAATGAGAAGGGAGTAGTGGAAGGGATAAAACACCTTCCGATGGTGAGAGAGTTTGCGGACGTCTTCCATGAGGAGTTACCTGGGATGCCGCCAGAGAGGGAATTGGAATTTACCATCGAACTAAAACCAAAAACTGAACCAATAGAAAGAACGTCTTATTGAATGTCGACCCTAGAGTTACATGAGTTGAGAATGCAATTGAAGGAGTTGTTGGACCTAGGACTTATACGTACGAGTGTGTCACCGTGGGGGGTGCCTGTTATTTTCATATAGAAGAAGGATGGATCGTGGAGACTCTACATTGACAATCGTTAGTTCAACAAGCCAACAATTAAGAATCAATATCTGTTGCCAAGGATTGATGATCTGTTTAATCAGATGAAAGTCGTGACGGTGTTTTCAAAAATCGACTTGAGATCAGGGTATCACCTTTTATGGATCAAGGAGGAATAAATCCCTAATACCGCTTTTAAGACGAGGTTTGGACATTACGATCTTATTGTTTTACCTTTTGGACTAACCAACACCCCAGGGGTATTTATGAGTTTGATGAACGAGGTGTTTCGCGAATACTTGGACAAGTTCGTCCAAGTATTCATTGACGATATTTTGATTTACTCTCGAATGATGGAGGAGCATGACGAGAACTTGCACATGGTACTACAGTGTCTACGAGAGAAAAAATTGTTTGGGAAGCTATTGAAATGCTCATTTTATCAATCAAGTTTCACTACTTAGGGCATGTCATATTCGACGAAGGTATCACTATCAATCCAACAAAGGTCGAGGCTATTATGGAATGGCCTACGCCAACAAATGTCCCAGAAGTGCGTAGATTCATGGGTTTAGCAAGATATTATCAACGGTTCATTGAGGGTTTTTCGAAGATAGCAAATCCAATCACGTAACTGTAGAAGAAGAACAAGAAGTTTGTTTGGACCGCGAAATGTGAAGAGGAATTTCGAAGGCTCAAGGATCTTTTGACAACAACGCCAATACTAAATGTCCCTGACATGGACGCGTACTTCTCGGTATTCACTAACGCATCCAAAGAAGGCTTAGGAAGAGTCTTGATGTAAGACGGTCGTGTGATCACTTACATCTCGAGAAAGTTGAGAAGGCATGAGGAGAACTATGCAATGCACAATTTAGAGTTGTTAGCCATTGTTTATGCCTTGATAGTTTGGAGACACTACCTTATTGGATGAAATTTTGAACTAAAAATGGACCACTGTGGTCTACAACACATATTTACGCAAAGAGACATGAACACGCGACAATGGCGTTGGTCGGAATTGCTTAGCGAGTATGATTTTGAGATTACTTACATAAAAGGAACAGTGAATAGAGTGGTGGATGTGTTGAGTTGGAGAACACGCATCTTTTCGGTGATGCCTCTTCAGACGAATCTACTTGAAAAGATCCTAACTTTACAGCGCGACTATGATTGGTAAAAAGAGGTCAAGGATTTTATCGGACAAAACACAATGATGGTACCAAAATTTGAAGGATTTATTGTGGACAATGATGAATTATTGAGATTTAAAATTCGAATTTACGTACCACCCAACAACGAGTTGAGGAGTTTGATTATAAATGAGGCTCATAGAGCAGTGTACATGGCTCATCATGGAGTCACGAAGATGAGGGCAGACCTTAAACCCTCATTCTTCTAGAAAGGAGTGAAGGCAGACATAGTCAAATACGTGGCAAGATGTCTAGAATGTCAGCAAGTGAAGGCTGAACATAGACATCCAGTAGGATTACTACATCCACACGCTATTCCAGAATCAAAATGGGATGTCATTTCGATGGATTTCATTGTTGGACTGCCACTAAAGGCAGGGAGATACGACTCGATTTTCATGGTAGTCGACACTCTAACGAAGAGTGATCATTTTATTCATGTGCATACGATGTATCAGGCACCTAACTTAGTTAGATTTTTCATCAATGAGATTGTGAGGTTGCATGGCATGCCTAAGAGGATTATATCTGATAGAGGATCGATGTTTACAAGACGATTTTGGACTAGTTTCCAAGAGGCCTTGGGAACCCAACTTAACTTTAGTATTGTGTATCACCTGGAAACAGACAGGCATACCGAGCAAAAAAACCAAATATTGGAGGATATGTTGTGTATGTACGTGATGGACCAACAAAAGCATTGGGAAGAATTTTTTCCACTGGTATAATTTGCATATAACAACATTTATCAAAGCACCATTAAGATGGCACCTTTCGAGTTTCTTTATGGGCGACTGTGTAAGATGCCTTTGAGTTGGGATCGACTTGAGGATAGAGTCCTGGTGGGACCTGAAGAGATCCAAGAAATGGAAGACCAAATGCAAACCATAAGACAAAGGATAAAGGAAGTACGATATCGGCAAAAGATTTATGTCGATGCGCGACATGTCGAATGTAGTTATGAAGTTGGCGATCGAGTCTTCTTTTGGGTGAAACCACATAAGAGTTCAATCAAGTTTGTAAAGGGTGATAAACTCTCTCCTAGGTTCCTAGGACCCTTCGAGATTGTGGAAAGGAAGGGGAACGTCGCCTATTGACTAGCCTTACATGATTCTTTGAGACGTATACACGATGTTTTTCATGTATCTGTTTTGATACATTATATTAGTGATACTACACATGTTATTGACATGTGTTCCTTGCATTTATTGGACGAGGTTTATCTCACGGTGGAGCCAATCCACATCCTAGACCATCATATTTGATGGCTACAACGTCAAACTGTAGATCTTGTCAAGGTCCAGTGGGACAACTATAGTCCACACTCGGTCACCTGGGAGGATGCATATGATATGCGTCAGCAGTTCCCATTTTGGTTTGATAATTAGACATATGATACGGTGATACACTATATTTTGGCACTTACATACTGTGAAACTTTGGGATGAAGTTTAAAACAAGAGGGGGTGGATGTAACATCTCACTCTTGCGCTCACTGAGCAGACTTATTCTTTGAGGACACTTGTTGTTACACATTATTTTTGTCATTCCTATGATCGTTAATGAAGTAAACCTATATGTTTCCTTCAGAGGGGTCAGTGGCCTGAGTTCCTAAAGAGAGAAGAGAGAAGAACTTCTCTTGAGAAAAGAAATTTCTTTTTCCTATGTAAAAACCTTATAAAAAGGGAAGTTCGCAGGTTGCTATATAGGCAGGGTGCGAGAATGACCCATTCTCGCAGGTTTCACTATAGCCAGGGTGTGAGGTGTTCGCAGGTTGCTCTATAGCTAGGGTGTGAACATTCCATCACGTGGGAAAAATGAGCGCTTTCTCGAATCTTATAGAAGGAGAAACTTCTATGGTGAGGTGGCATCCGAATGGTTTGGATCTTACTCACTTCCATGATTTAGTGGGATCATCCTAACCTCCTCACCTTATCCTCTTCAACTTATAAAAGGAGAGGAATTCTCATGGAGAAAGTTAGCTTGAGCTTGTGGGTTCTTGTTCTTGAGATTTTTTAGCTTTGTCTTGGTTAGAGTGGCTTTAAGATTTGCTTTGTCAAAATAGATTGTGAATATCATCAGATCTATGCTCTCAGAATTCTTGAAGTCAAAGTGTGTGGGGAACAAAGGACAGTTGGAAGGGACCTTACGACATCAAGGCCATGGTTGTAATCTCTCTTTCACATTTAATATGATACAGTAATATGATTCTTTCCTATAAAGCTTGTTGTGTTTTATTGTATGATTCCTTGATCACATACATAGGTTTATATTGAGTTTATGTTATTACCATCACTTTGGTTGGTTGCATTCTTTTGCAGGATCATTCTTGTATGAGTGGTGGAACAGAGCTAAGATGGCGATGGCGAGAGGAAGCAACATTTAAACGGTATGTCACTCATCTCTCTTTAGTTAGTAAATTCAATATCTAAAACTTAAGGAAAGCGCCCTATTCTGTTTTGCTTTGTTCTAGATCCAGGTGGATCTAGGGAGATCGGTTTGTGTCCGCACTTACGGATTAATCCTGAAACACTTGCATGCAAATGATCTGGGTCGTTATACTATTGGTTGTTTTGATTATGATTATGAGACATTGTGGATTTGATGTTATGTTATTTTTGTTGTATTTACATCGACAGGTGCTATTGACTAGGTTCTCCTGTGTGTGCAGGACTCTGGACATTTAGGATGTCGAGGCATCGACGAAACCCCTTGGACTCTGGATCGAGTTAGTGAGTGGACTGTTAGGGTTTGAATTTTGTTGATGTGACATATGTACATATGATTAGATATTATTATGTTGGTTTTTATTACTAACATGATTTTTTGATGGATGCAGGCTGACGATAACTTGCCGACCAGACTCACACTTGGAGTAAATGGGTCACGCACAATAACCAGAGACATTGAGGGAGAGGTATGGCAGCAGCCCTGCCACAGCCTACTATCACTCTCATTGTGGCTCGAACTGTTGGTTAACAATTACCTAGTTCGAGAGATCCACTATGTCGTGAGGGCAGACTGTGACAGTAACTCACAATGATTCTAAGGGGCACTCAATAAGGCAAGCTCCTTATTCCTCAGAGGCCCTTAGTCTCCCACAAGATCAACTGATGAAGTATTAACTCTATGGGTTTGATGTCTACCAAATTTAGTAAAGAGGCGAGTGGCACCCTTGGAGCACATAGTGTGTCTTGAAGGGCATGTTGCAAGACTAAAACAGAAAGAAGCGAGTGGCACCCTTGGAGCACGTGGTTCGTCCTGAAGGGCACGTCACGATTTTAACTATGATAAGTTAATAAACCTAATGCCTAGAAAATTATGCCTCTTTAGGACCTAGTCGGCCTTAAAATGAATGATGTGATAAGTAAAGTTTAATAACAAATGTTCCCTTAAAAAACTGTCTTTAAGCCTAGTGAATTGAAAACCTAGGTCTGAGTAGAACCTTTGATCAAAAAAAACTAATTAGACATGTAACAAGAAGGGGGTAAAGAAAATTCAATCATTAATAATTAAAGTGGAAATTTTAATAAAGGTTTAATGAATAAAAAGTGGTATTTGGTTGTTTTTGTCTAAACCTGCTAATTATGAACTTAGTTATAAAAAGGGGAAACTTTAAGAAAAAGGGAAACTTCAAGAAAAGGGGGAAACCTAAGGAAAAGGGGAAACTTAAAATAAAAAGGGGAATGTCTAACTTAGTAAGAAATCTAGCCTTTGGAACTTTCTATTTATGAACTCAACTAGGAATTAAGTAAGGCGTAAGTCATTTAAGAATTTTAAGGGAATAATGGGACACCGAGGAGCGTTTTTAGGAACGTTTTTGAGTGGGTGAGGGAAATAAGAAAATTTAATTAATTAATAAATTGATTTTCTGGTGCAACTAGGGGATCGGGTGACATGTGTACGGGGGAGGTTTTTCCTAATTAAATAAATGAAAAAGGAATCTAATGAGGGTTTCAAAAACTAATGACTAATAAACTCTATAAAAAGGATGGCGGAGGAGGACTATGGATCACATCTTGCTTGTGTAACGTTACGCTGCTAAAATTTCATCTTGACTGAACTTTCTCTTGTGGGAGTTGAGATACCCATCTCGGGTAACGAGTGGTAGCTCGACCTTGCAATGCAAGTTGGGTGCTATCATTCTCTGATATCGTGTGCATGGCCCCTTTGCAGCTCGGGGGGCTCAGGGGGAAGAAGACTACCCCTAATGTTGGCTGGTAGGTACTAGTGAGGTCTCATTGGTCGACAAGAAGGATCTGGACAGAGCGAACGCATGGGAGGACATCTTTGCCTCATCATCGTCGGTAAAGGTACACTTTTTTAATTTGTACTTGTAATAAAGTTTAATTTACACTTGTTTTTTTTACTGTATTCAGAAGATGATTTCATTGCCATGAGAATTCCTTGCACATGTATTTCTACAGTTATCGTAACAGATTATTTTTCGTAAAACCATAATTTGTAATGGAAATCTGAAAGAAGAAAAAGAAAACTATTTGTACATACATAACCACATCGGAAGAACTGTTGCGTAGGATAGAAATGGTTTTCTTTCGAATTTTGGTAAGAATGTAGGTATCCTTAGGGATTTATTGAGAATTGTGTTATCAATGTAAGCTCCTTATCGCTTGATTCATCCTATAAGAAACCTTGCTATCCACAATATCTTTTATTTCTGAGTTATTGTCTATTGCATGTGGTCAAAATGAGCCCTGAACTCAAAACCTTGCCTACGCTTTTGTATCTCCTGCATGCGTTTTCCTTATTCCTTGATTGCATTTTTTTTCATTATTTTGTTCTCCACAGAGAAGGTCTGGATGTAGATTTATGTTTTTATCTTTTGTTCCTTTATCCTTTAAGTTATTAGTATGTGCATGGATAATAAGTGTAGGATCATTTCTCTTCCCAGCAAGGAATCCTCTCCTGGGCGTTTATTCCCTCCTTAGCCTCTGCGATTATTGTAATTTATTCTCTGCAAACTCATGCTTCCACACAATGATTTTGGGGATGTCTCTCCAGTTCACCAAATGTTTTATCTCCTCTGCGACTCGCATATGTGTCTCATTACTGTATTTATTTTATTTTATTGTGTGATGACTGCGTTGTTATTGTTGTGTTTTTATTACTGCTTGATGACTGTGCTTTTATTACTTTGCTTCATATTACAGTGTGATTACTGCGTTTATTTTTAAAACTGCATGGGAGAACTGTATGGAATCACAAGATCTGTGATATGACCCTCTGTAACTAAGAATGGCATGGTAGACATTGTAGATGTGTTAAAAAGTAATGAACACAACCATTAAGGCATGCGGAGAGAAAGGAAAAATTTGTAGTATCTCTTCAACCCTTGTTTCAGGGTTCCATTGGAACTTCCAAACAATCTCAACAACTCTGCGACCATGGATAAGAAAATTATGTATGAAAGGAAAAAATGAAGGTAGTGATTTAAATATTTTCATCTTTGTATTTAATTAAATTCACAAACGAAACTTTTGAGCTATGGAAAAGCCTATTCCAAACAACCCCAAGTGGAATTCAAACTTTTTAATTTATGGAAACCACAGGAAAGCTCGACGCTTTGAAGAGTTGAGGCATTGTTTGATCTCCAAACAAACACAATAGAAAATCACAACCTATTTGATTTTACTAGAAATTGGGTTGTTGGAGACATGACTATACAGAGAGAACTAAATGTTATTCAGTACACATAATCTAACTAGTTCGTTTCTTCAATTTTATGATAAAAATAGTTTGGATTGCTTTGTTGAAATACTCAGAATCGTTTGGGTTATGAGGGAACAAATTGTTGATTACAAGCATGAAAATGATGTTGATTTCTAGAACCAACATCCAAGCTCCTGTCCCCCTATCAATTCCTAGAATTGCAGGAATAAATTTGCAAGAAATTAGTAAACAGATTCAATGTTGCAGACGAAATGAGAATTGATTTCAATATTAATCTGTTATGTATACATTCAAATGAGTAGTGGCCTCCAAAATGTTACTGGTATTTTCGATGGGTACAACTTTCCCATTTAACAGGCATGGGAATCGTTCTTGTCACAACTCTTTTATCAAGGATAGGAGTTTTTTCAACTTGATCATTATGGCTTCCAGATAATGCATTAAATGTTATTAGAAATTAAGACACACACATAAAAATGATTTGATTCAGATATTGTGATTAAAAAATCGATAATCCCTTCAAGCGAATCCTTACAACTCTACGCACTAACATGTTCCCTGCATTGGTAATCACATCTTTGATGCCCACACGTATCTTACTTACTTTTCCTTCCCTTGCTTGTATTCAGGGCCTTAAATTCCCACGCCCAACCTTTAATGACAGACTCCCTACCAATGTTAATTTAAGACTGAGTTAATATAGAAAGTGAGTTTCAGTAAGTAGTTTAGTAATTAAGTTTATTTCCATTTTGATTTAGCGTTAATTTAAGACTGAGATAATATAGAAAGTGTGTTTCAGTAAGTAGTTTAGTAATTAAGTTTATTTCCATTTTGATTTGGTATTAATTTAAGACTGAGATAATATAGAAAGTGTGTTTCAGTAAGTAATTAAGTTTATTTTCATTTTTTATTAGTATTAATTTAAGACTGGGATAATAGAGAAAGTGTGTTCAGTAAGTAGTTCTAGTAATTAAGTTTATTTCAACTTGAATTAGTATTAATTTAAAATTGAGATAATATAGAAGGTGTGGTTCAATAAGTAGTTTTAGTGATTAAGTTATCTCAATTTTGATTGTATTGATTGAATAATTTTGATTGTATTGATTGAATTTAAGTTATCTAAATTAAGTTATCTCAATTAAGTAGTTTTAGAATAGTTGTATTGATTTAGATTTCATCTTATAAGAAAAGGGAAAGGTTGCTTCTTAATGAATGATTGAGTTTTAGATGTTAGACATGTGCGCAATCATATTTTATGGATAATTGAATAATGGATCCCAACCTTTACTTGCATTATAAATTTATCATTTAATATTGGACTAACCACCTTTTGCACCATTAAATTCTAATGAATGATGGAGGTAGAAATTAAATCTCTTGCGCTTATGATTTGTAGGTTGGGCGGATGGTCATTATACGTTTATCTGAGTAAATGTTTGTGAATGGCTTCAAGATTCATGATGTGCTAAAACACTATGTGTTTTATGTTTATATGTCGCTATGACTTTTTATTGACGTTATTGTCCTAATGTTTAAAAAATAAATAAATAAATGGGTGTACGTCACTTTTTGGTCATAACGGTGGGGCCGTTACAACTATCGTACTCTTAATAGTCATGCGTGTTGAGAACCTGTGGACATCTGGACCAATGGATCGGGGGACCATCAATTGTCAAATCCATAGTAAATCCTCTTATCAGAAGGATCCATTCAAAGGGTCAATTGGAGTATTGTGTTCCAAACAGGCCTAGAATTTGATGTCCCACAGGACGTTTTTTGGTTTTTCAATGTATTTGACAAGTGGATAAAAAATCCACACGTCAAAATTTACCGGTATAAAAAATCTCAACCCGTCATAAATTCTAGGTGCTTAGTTTATTATAGTGTCACCTACCTAGGCGTCACACTGAAGAGGGGTTGGGCAAAAGTTTGTTGGAGGATTAAATATAACAATAAACAAAATTTAATTAGTTTCAAACTCCCAATCCTTGAAATTTAATTAGTCCTAATCCTAGTTTACATAAAGTGTTAATAGTTAACTGAATATCCATTCAGTGATAGACAATTTAACACTCATAAATTTGGGGTAAAACTAAAATGACAGGCATGAAAAACAAATAATCGTCATCAAAATTTCACTTGACAGGTAAGATAAATTTGAAATTCCAGCACTAGTTCCAAATGAGTGTTCCTGAATGACTAAAGCTCGCACACCTTTTTATCCCAAAAGTATCTAGGTCAACTGATTGACTAACCCATGAACATCAAATCATTCGAAGTCGAGAGGCTCTATTAAAGAATGGTTGGATTGGGAAACTTGAGAGAATATAGACCATAGATTATAGTAGATCATGTTCATTTTATTCAATAGACCTTGGAAGTTTATGTTGACCATTGTGTAGTTTGGGAAATTCGTAGAGATCTTGTTTGTTGATCGGGATTAACGATAATCGTCAAATCCCACAGGGAATGGGGTTTCGGGAGAATCCACTCATAAATTTTGGTGGAGTCCTGTGTAACAAGAAGTTTAGTTAGTCTGAATAATCATAGTACACCTCCATGTCTGAAAGGGTCGAGGACCATCAATTCCGGTCAATATTATCCATTTGATGTTGTTGACATCCCAGATTTATTGTTGGGTTTTGAGTTGAGGTTTCGGCAGGGTTTTCCCTTGGAATCGGACCCGCTATGTGCCATGTTTGATGGCACATCACCCACTACATCATCATGCACACATTCATACCATGTCACCTAGCATACATGAAGAGGATCCACATCAATTCCTTATGGAGGTGAGGTGGACGGTGGATGGGAAAGACTTGAAAACTTTAAAAGACCATAACTTATAATCTCGAAATCGGATTTTAACATATTTATAGTTGTTGAAAAGGTATCGAATGTTAAAATAGATATATGATCTCAAATAATGGTTTTAAAAGATGAAACTTTAACATCCCTCTAGCCTACGGAGGTTAGGGGTTGGGTGTGTTACAAGAGATCATTTGAGTGGTCGACATTTTCTTTAGAGAAGAATACAATGCTTTCTTGAGATATCGCTTGGATGTGAATGTTATTTATTTTACTTTGAACTACTTATTGAACAACTCATGACATTTGTTAAGTCTTGCAATGGATTCTCCACTTATCCTAAACAATTGGTATATCGATGTTCAGTTTCAAAGTTATATACATCTTTTCTTCATTTTTCCATTTAATGTTCCTTAGCTTTATCTTAGTTTCATTTTTTATGTGTGGTGTGTTGATATATTCAAAGAAGGTTGTGCATCAGATTTAAGGTCATTATCTTAATTTTTAATGTATACTTGTTTTCTCATTGATTCGGTTTGTGTTCAACTAATATAGATTATTGTCATGAATCTCAATTTGAATATTTTGGGTGAATTTTCTATTTATGAAAGTATTCAAAATCGTATATGGTAATGGAAATTATTCATTACTGCATTATTTAGTAATTAACTAATTCATGTTTCAAACTCTTTGGTTATGTATTTTTTATTTAATTGTTTTGTATAAATTTTCATTATTTGATACTTAAGAAACATGATTTTCATGGGTTAGTGGATGTTTTAGCTCCAAATTACTTGATGATACTTGGAGTTAAAAAATGTTATGTTATTTTATTTTAATATTCAATGTTTTCTAGGATAATATAAAGGTACACATTGTAAGTTGTATTGGTGATGTGTGTTGTATTTTTATAAAGATTCAAAGTAATTTTTATTTGAAATAAATTCCTTTCCATTTAAATTATTTTTCATCAATGAGGGACATCCCCTTTGGATATTGAGTTGTTTCAAACTGCCCTAAATCAAAGATGTTTCAAATCCTCCAAAGGGTGCCTTGGTATTGTTCCATAGAAAAAAAACTTGAGGAACAATATCCATTTCGGCACCCTTTCCAGGGAACAAAGATTGTAATTTCTACTCCCTGGGAACTGATAAATGAAAAGGTTTTCTCTCTTGATACTGAACAAGGGTAACAAAATAGGAATATTTTTTTGATCAAATATTATTTAAAGCTTTATTTACCTAGTGAATTCACTTTTTCAAGTTGTAGCAAGGTTGGAGACAGACAAGATATAATCCTAGTTCTCAAGAGTCTCCAGTTCACTTTAATTCGAAGAAGCTAATTTCAAAATAAAATAGAAGATGAAAAGTGGGTTATTCATCATCAGGTACACCCATTATTGAAGAAGTTTTCATTCTTGATTCTAAAGGAAATTTTTATTGAATTCAAGACTCCTCATAAAATTCCTTTTAGTGCTCCTTTAAAATGAAATACACCATTAGTTGACTTGTCAAATTCAGGTCTTTCTCTATCAGCTTTAGGAAAAGTTTCACTTATTTTCAATCTGAGATATGCTAAGCATAAGATTATATGTCCTAAAGCCAAAAGCCTAAATCTCCAGCATATAATGGCTCACAATCTAAATCGAAATAAACCTAGACTAACACCTAGGTTGCTACTAGATATGGACCTCTCAAAATTCCCTAAGACCTAAATGATATGCCCAAAAACTATGTAGAATCACTTCCAAAGTTTAATGGGGTTTGTTGAAACATCAATGGAATACCCCATTGATACCTTCCAATATTGCACACATAACCTTGCTATTGAAGAAGAAGATGTCTCTATAAGGTTATTTGTTCAAATCTTGGAAGGGGATGCAAAAAAATGGTTCGGAAATTTGTATATCGATTCAATAGACAATTGGGATCTCCTTCATACTAATTTCATAAATAAATGGGGTGAAAATGGATCACCAATACTACCTCACTAAGTTCACAACTCTCAATAAGAGTGGGGAGATTGTTTTGGAATTTAGTAAAAGATTCAATAAGTTGTATAAAAAGATACCCATTGATATTAGACCTTCATAAGCAATGGATAAGGTAACTTATGCAGCTACACATGATTATGATTTTTCAATGATGCTAAGGGAAATAATTTCTATAAATTTAGATCATATGCAAAATGATGTTGTGGACATTGAAGGAAAAATGGAATCCTCTCTAAGAGAGAAAAATATTATTGAGTGGTGGGATAGAAAGATAGAGAATTATTTGAAGAATTATTCCATGAGAAATTAATTGAACCTTGCACAGGATAGGGTATTAGTTTTTACAGAAACGCATGAGAGGTTTATATAATCAATTACCCAAGACATAGAAAAGCTAGTGGACAAACTTTCTCTTGAACTATAAAACAAAGGATGAAATTTTTTTATCAACATTGATTGATGTAGGTTGGAAATATTTGTATAAGTGGATTGAGAAGATGTTGAATATTTCTGTGAGGAAGAAACAATTGAAGAATGCATATAAGGCCTCAACATACAGGGCCTCATTTAACATAAATATATTTATAGAATTTCTATATTATTTACTTCTATATTGATCACTTATTTATTTACTATTCAACATAATAACAATTCACAATTCAGCATAATAACACTATTCATAATAACAATACAGCATAATAACAATGTTCAGCATAATTAAAAATGAGCAATATAACAATAATGAATAACATCATAATAGTGATAATAATTACCTCAAAATGATGTTGTTGTGAAGCTCTTCCCCAAACTGAAGCTCTACCCAAAACTGATTAACCTCCCAGCCAGCTAGGAACAGCTTATTTAGCTCCCTAGCCCCAGGATTCCTTACGATTTCCTGGCCCCCGAGACCAAAATTCCCAGCAACAGGTGCCCCCTATGAAAGTCCTCCAGTCAGTTGTAAGCCCAAAACAAATACAGAAGCCCCCAAAAACTCAATCCCCAAACTGCCTCCTCTAATATGAAAATATTACTCCCACAAAAAGATGTCCTTCCCGAGTGCTTCCCTTGCCTTATCTCCCTTCCCCTTCATTATCCACCGCCTTATCCCCCATTAAACCTCAACCACTTTATCCCCCCATTAAACCTAAACCACCTTATCCCCCCTTTCCATAAATGGGTCCATCTATCGATACAATTATATTATAAAATAAGTCTCCAAAATAAAAATTAATAATTTATTAAACTAATATTCATTAAACAAATATTTAATCATGATAATTTATTTATTTATTTATTAAATATTATTCATTAAACAAATATTTAATCATGATAATTAATTAATTAATTAGGGTTGTTACATACACCCACCCTTCAGGAAACTTCATCCCAAAGTTAAAGTAATTTATAATACAAGGGAAATGACAC
>ML837799.1:142681-166040 GCA_009831015.1 Picea engelmannii | reverse complement strand
AGAGGAAATTTTTTTCACAAAAGTGTTCAGACCAGGGTCCTTCTTAGGTTACCAACAAAAGGTACCGAAGTAGTCTAGAACACTCACATTTTCATCTTCCTAGGAGGGAAGAAGTCTCACCCGAAGCACAACTGAGACATGAAAGAGAGGGAAGGGTAAGGAGAATTCTTAGACAGACCTCTAATTTATTAAGACTCATTGCAGTCTTGTGCAAGATAGACTAAACTTGTAATAGTTCTGAGTAATTCCTAAATGGGAATAAAGAAAAAAAGTTGTGTTGCCATTCATAAAGAAGCATTTAAGTATATCAGACATAAATATAATATAGAACAACATCCCTTTCATGCATTATGACTAAATACACAGGATATATATTCAAAATTTAGGCCTCCATATTAACGATACCAAAATCTGATACATTGATCATCTGGTTCTTACCCAGATCTCCAAATCTCATATATGCTACAATATGGGCCATTGTAATAGTGACTCTCGTCACAACATCAATACTAACAACAATAACAGTAATAGTTCTGGACTAACATCCTAGAAAACAACACTACAAACCATTAACCCTTCATTAGCCATTATCTTATTACAATCACATCACTCTCATATATATAATCTGATCTTTAGGTTTGCTAGTTGAGAACCCGAGAGTTCTTTCTTTTCTTGATCTTGTTGCAACTTCCTTCCTCAAACTAATGTTGCATTGTCCTTCCAACCACTTTATGTTTCTTTCTTTTGTTCCCTATCCAACTCCTCAGCAGCTTGCGCAACTCCTGTTCTCCAAAATGAAGTTGGATTGTGTCATGCACAACTTCTATTCAACAAAACGAAGGGCCCAATAGTCTCCAACCACAATCCTTGACTCACCCCGAGTCAAGTCTTTGAATCTCCCGTGGTCTCTGGGTTGGATTGTTGTTCTGGTTCCAATTTTCTTTCATTTCCAGCTTGGAATTTTTCTTCTTTCTCTTCTTCAAATGAAGGGCCTAACTCAGGTATTAGTCAAGGGCTCTCTTCCTGGCCTCTTGGAAGTTTTCCACTTTGTCCTGCCATTTCCTGGCAAGCAGTGAAGCTTTCAACAATAAACTGCTGAGTGGCATCTGTGATGCACTCTTTTGGATTTGATGCAACCAAAGAGTTCCATTCTGAGTCAGCTATGGCATCCACTTGATGCATAGGTAAGTATGTTGTTTGGACTACATGTCAAAACTCTCAAAGTTCCTTATTAGCAACGGTTTGGGATTCGTATAGCGCATTGAGGTCATTGTCCTCTTGCTGGATTTTGTCAAATTTCTCTTGTTGTTCCAGTGGATCTAGGGTGTTGGTTGCTTCTTCGTTGAGCGATTAGATCTTTACGCGCAAACCCTCTAATGTTTGGTTTCACCTTGAAATGATTCCCATCCAATCTCTAACTTCTTTGAAGATCTTTGTGCATTTTGCAGTCCGTTTGTGCAAGGTTGATCGTGCATTGTTCCCTTCCAGGATGATTTTCTCCATTTCGTCTCGTATCTTCTTGGGTTGCAATTCAACTTCTTTCTTACTGTCTCACAGTTGTGCCTCGAGATTTTCTTCTCTTTCTACTAGTTCTGACCAAGCAACATGAATTAATTCGATCTTCTCCACATGCTCGCTTGTTGTGCTGGACTCTGGCAGCTGATGCATTGTCTTCCTGACTGTCATCCAGGCCTCTGAGAGTTTTTCGTCTACCCTTTCCACTGTCTATTCTACCTGAAACTTTGAGTGTTCTTCCTACATTCATTGTGTTTTCCCAAGGATTCCTTCTTGTTTCCAGAATTTTGCTTCTCTTTCAGCTTGCTATATCCTCTATTCCAGTTGCTTAGTCGAGGCTCTGATTATGCCTACCAGCTGCATTGTTGGTAACTGAGCGAGCTCGCCCGATGAAGGAGTGACATATAGGGGTACTTGGACTTGTAGTGGAATTCCATTGGCCATCGATTGTGCAGAGTGTGTCTCCACCTCTTCTTCTCCTGTGGATGGACCTTGAATTTGATGTGCAAGTCTAGCCGTCAGTTCCATTGGAAATTGAGGAAAAAATTCTGTCTTGGCCAATAAAAGATGGAATTGTTCCGTGCATAACTGTGGGTTCTGGAAGACTAGTTCCATCTGTTCTTACAAAGATGTTTTTCTCTGCCTCGATGTAGTTCCGGGTTTCTTCTGAACTATCTGTTCTTTAGCCTCTTTCTGTAACAAAACTTCTGGGGTTCTGCTTCTGTTGATGGGAATATCAATATTGACTGTTGAGAGAGGACTCTGAGTGCTTGGAACTTGCGGTATCAGAAAAATTTGACTCTTCGTTGAAGGCAGAGTGCCCAGAATGGGTACCGATGGAGCGACTAACTGGATCGAGGCTTCAGGGGTCAGAGTGGTGTGTTCTGGTACATTTTCAGGTGGGTTTGGGAGATCTAGTTGCATGGGATTGGGTGAAGTAGGTTGGGGTTGAATGGTGGTGTCTTACGGTGGTGCTGGGGCTTGCAGGGGTGATGGAGGCTGCGCAGTGACTATGGTTGTGGATGCAGTGGTATCTAACTCGGGATCATCTTGGATGTCGATCACAGTCAGAGAAACTCGAGTGGATGCTTGAGTACGAGGTATGGTCAAGGATTTTGGTTGGGGGTTTAGAATATTGATAGGGGAGAGAATTTTTCTGGGCTTCTTAACTGATGGATCTCCTATGAAAGAAACTGCAAGAATTTCATTAACATCTTTACCTGATAATACTGCTTGCTCTGGGAACTGTGGAAACATTGGTAATGTCCTTGGCCTTCGCTCCAAAGGTTGCACATTGGCTTCTGCTTCTGAGTCCGACGACGTTTGAAGCTTTGGCTTCTTTTTTGGTGGCCCAAAACTTGACCCTAATTCTTCTTGCACTTTTTTCTTCAGAAGTTCTAGAGGGAAGAGGTAACACATACCCGACTTGCATGGACTGCACTTGACACTAGTCCACGACATGACTTCTTTATCAAATGTTTCCTCATCAAGGTAGAAGTGGAGAAACCTTGAGTGGAAATATTTCGTCTTCGTATACCTCGACCAAACAAGAGTGTTGTGATGGTTCAGGCCAAAGGCAATATTACGGGTTTTAAGGTTCAACAAATATTGTGGTATGCGCTAGCACTGAGTTGCGTCAATCAATTGATTGTACCACTTTGAGAAAGCGACATTGTTGAACTCCATGTTCTCCTGATCTGGTCTTACATGCCATGACTCGAACATTTTTGCCAAGTGACCTTTGTCCACTGGTTCTAACTGTCTTCCCAGGGTGGCTTCCATTTCCACATGGAAAACACTACTAGTAGGTATCCATATGTGAAAGTTTCTCCTTTATCCTAAGCTTCCTCACAAGCGACCAAGAGTTCCTCTAGTAGGTTGCTGCACCAATTGAATACAACTCTATTTGCGTAGAAGTCAGCTACTGAAAGAGCATCTAAGGTGCATTCTCCCTTATAGTAGGAACGCATGACCTTGCTCGCAATTACATAGTAGGATGTACGAACCGTTTCTGGAATAATTGGGTCAGTCTTCACTGTTCTCCCACCTATCTATGTGTGGAACTTCTCATACAAGCTAATTTCTCCTTTCTTCTTCCCGTGCTTGATCGGTCCTTGAAATCCTTTGGCGACATCCTCATCCTTGAGAGATAAGCCGGTGAGATGGTGGATGTCATCTGCATGAATCAAATATCTCCAATCGAGCCATAGGCTTCTTTCATGCACTGAACTGATCAGAAATTTCGTGCAGAGCGTAACCTCACCAGTGGTCCCAAATACCAGTAAGTCCCTGACTTGCATGATTGTGGAGTTAAACAGGTTGATGAACTCTGGATTTTAGAAAACTGCATGCCTCCCATTGCATCCGGGACCAAGTCCTAGAACATGATAATGTTCATTAGTGGAAACAATACATGGTCCATCAGATCCAGGTCCAAAAGTTTCACTTTCTTTGTCTTCCCCTTTACATCGCCCATGACCTCGATCCTATGATCAAATGACTCATCTGGAATAGCCTCTTTTGGAGTTGAGCTGTGACTTCTTGTTGCTCTCAAAATTCTATCTCTGAAGTGCTGTCAAGTTGGGTAAGTTGGGTTCGACTTTATGACAGGGAACACAAAATCTCTCAGGATATGCATGATTGCAGAAAATTCAAAATTAGAAGGTAGCTAACAACAAATAGTGATTCTCGCTCTGCACGTTCATGGGGTCTTATAACTGGATAACATGAAAGCTTTTGTAATCACACATAAATCCACTCATGATTAGGTCATAAATGTGATTTTAGGCTTAGGTGTTCGAAGGGATGAATAATGGGGTAGGATCTATCAATTGATCTTGGATTTTAATGAAGAGACTAACAGGGATGTGGTCGAGCTGAGGGGATTATCCTTTTAACAACTGAGAAGCACAATGGGGATATCGATGGCATCTACATGTATCACACCTATATGTTTTAACATAAAGTTCTGATCGGTTACGGTGGCTGTCATAAAGCGTATGACTAGACTGGATGCGTGTGGCACATGGGTTGTGATCTAGTTTAGATTCTCCCTCCTTCTGACCACAATGGGGCTCCCCATCATATTAAATGACTTCATTTAATGTAATGGTGGCTCTTTCGATCCTGTGCAGCTGAGTAAGAAGTTCTGCGCAAAAGAAACACTTAGACTGAAAAATAATATATGTCGTGGTGCATTAAATGCACCCTCCGACGTTTATTAACTGAATTAAAGAAATTGCAAAGAATTAAAATCTAACTACTCTACATGCTCCTTTGGGCTAGAGAAACCATGCTTCAGATCAATCATGAGAAATGTAGGGTTTCAGGCGTGCGTCGTTCACCCAACCTGGTCGAAGGATACCATCTAGTTGTGTTAGCTTCACTGCACCAGAATGTCAGATTTCCACAACTATGAATGGAACTAGCCAATGCATGCACAAATTTCTTGTATGTTTCTAATATCAACTATCATAGAGTAGTACCTTATCCCCTTTATCAAATATTTTGGACTTAGTATGCCTGTCATGCCAAGATTTATGTCTATCTTTCTCAACTGTCTGATGAAAATCCACTGGAAATATTGCTTCCTCGAGTTCTTGCAAGTCTACAATCCTCTGCGGAATTGACTCATCATCTGTCATGTGTGTAGCCCGTGATATATAGAGACTGGGGGTAATAAATTCTGTGGGTACAACAAATTATTTCCCATAGATCAACTAAAATGGGGTATACCTGTGTAACTTCTTCGTGGTAGTCCTGTAAGCCCACAAGACTGCTGGAACTCTATTATCCTAGTCTACCCTATTTGTGCAACATACTTTTGTCAGTCCTCTTTCCATAATTTTATTGAACGCCTCCACTGTACCATTAGCTTGTGGATGGTAGGGACTTCTCTTATGGTGTTGTATCAAGAATTTTGTTGTCAACGTTGCAATTTTGCTGTTGATGAAGTGACTACCTTGATCACTGGTCAAACTTCTAGGACATCCAAAGAGATTGATAACGTTCTCGAAGATAAATATAGCACTTGTATCTGTAGAACAGTCTTGAACTAGATCTGCTTCATCCCATCTTGTAAGGAAATAAATTGCAGTAATGATGTATCTGGCCTTTGAGTGTTTAGCTGGGGGATTGATCGGTCCAATAAAATCAATAACCCACTTCTCAAATGCCTGAAGTGCTCTGACTGGATAAAGGGGTAATTCATGTCGACGCGACAACTTTCCTACTCTCTGGTAGATGTCACAAGATCTAACATACTCCTTAACATATTTAAATAACATTTCTCACCATAATCCTACTTGAAGTACCTTCTGTTTAGTATATTTACCTCCAATGTGTCCTCCCGCAACTCCATTGTGGCATTCCAGTAGGATATCTTACCTTTCATGGTTCAAGACACATCTCCTAAGGATGTCGTCGAGTCCCAATTTGTAAAGTTGTCCTACAATTATTTGATAGTTTGTTGCACGAGCCACCATATGTCGCTTCTAGGTTGCAGAGTAAGTTTTTGGGCAGGTCCATATACTAAGGAAGACAACAATGTCTACAAGATACTCTGGAATGGCCTCAATCTGGAACAGGTCTGCATCCAGGATATGATCATCCACTACTTCATCACTTTCCCCTGATTCCAACCTAGAAAGGTGATCTGGACATACATTGCATCTTCCTGGTTTGACAATTACTTCAAACAAAAATTATCGAAACAACATCAACCACCTGCAAATTATTCCTTCCAGTACTGGTTTGTTGACTAGGTACTTCAATGTAGAATGGTCAGTAAAGAACTTGAAATGAGAGCCTAACAAGTAGTGTCTAAACTTTTGTAATGCATAAATGATAGGTAAACCTTCCCTTTCAGTGGTTGTGTATTTGCGCTCATCTTGCAATAGTTTTCCACTGGAAAAGTAGATAGTGTGGTCCATATTCCCTTCCCCTGTTTGCACTAAAATGGCTCCCAGGGCGATGCCTGATGCATCCACATGTACATGGAATTCAATTTCCCAATTGGGAAATATCAATATAGGTGAAATACTTAGTTTTTCTTTGAGAATGTCAAATGCATTCTGACACTCTGGTATCCATTGGAACATTTCATACTTTTTCAACAATTTCTCAAGGGGTGCAGTGATAGTTGTATATATTCTGATGAACCTGCAGTAATATCCTGTATGTCCCAGCATGGAGCGCAACACTTTGGAACTTGTAGGTGGCGACATGTTCAGAATGAACACAACTTTAGTAGGGTCTATTGGGTCTCCTTCTCTGCATACAATATGGCCTAGCAGACTGCCATGAGGTACACATAAAATACATTTTCTTAGATTGAGGGATATCTGCATTTAACAACAACTATGAAACATTAGCCGGAGTAGTGCTACATGGTATTTTAACGGGCTGTACATCATCCAATTGTCCATGTAGATTTCTACAAACTTGTGGATGAACTCTCGAAATGTTGCTATTATGATCCGAGAGAAAACTACAGGGGCATTCTTTAAGCGAAAGGGCATTACATTGTATGCAAATGATCCCCATTCAATTATGAATGTGGTCTTCTTCTTGTCTTCCTCCATAATTTTGACTTGGTGATATCCTGAGAACCCATTTGTAAACAAATAAGATTCTTTTCCCGCAACTTGATCTAACACCTCGTCGCTGAAAGGTGTATGAAATAGATCATGCATGCATGTAGAATTAAGACTTCTGTAGTCCACACAGACCCAAATATATTATGTACCTTTCTTACTCTGGATAACTATGGGGCTAATCCATTCTGCTTCTTCGATTGGGAAAATAAGTCATGCCGCAAACATTTTATCCACTTTCTTCTTGACCTTCTCTTTTATTCTAGGATTAAGTCGGTATGGTCTATGTTTCATGGGTCTTGAGTTGAGTTTCAACTCAATTTTCATTTCTCACATAGCTCCTTTTATACCTTTCAGTTCTGAGAACATTTTCAGAAACAAGTCCTCATATTCCTGCAACAAATTATGTACTTTGTTCATAGTTTTCTCATCCCGGTAGTCTTCTATAGAAGCTATCTTAGGATTCTCTACACTCCTTATATTAACCTTCCACAACTTCAGTGGGTGATTAATATAGGAGTTACATGTGTGACTAGGTACAATATCCTGAATCTCTCTACTGCCTTTTGTTTCTTTAATGTCTAAGTTTCTAAGCTCTTCTAAATCATCATGTTTTTCCAAGTCTTTCACAACTTTACAACAAGGTACAATTATCTTTTCAATTTCAAGACTCAGACTAGATTGAAGCAAAGTAACATGGTCAACACAAACCACTGGACTTGATCTCTTTTTGCAAATGTCAGTAAAAATCATTTCCCTAATTCTTTGAAGGACTGTGTTGAGCTCATGATACATACTTGTAAAGGAGAAATCCTGGAAAAATTATTCTTGTAAGGTCTGCCAACAATTCGTTTGTCTTCTAGTCTCCTCATGTATATACCAAGCTTTTGGAATAGGCCCAAACGAATGGAAAAATACCAGGAACCATAGGTAAGAAGGTACTTCCACGACTCTCCACTGCTCTAAGCAATGTTCAATATGCACTCTAGGGTCAATTCGTCCGTCGAACAGTTGTGCATCTTGAAAATCTATCTTCATTTCTTCTTTAGGCCAATTCCCCCTTTGGAATTGACATCAGATGGCTTGTTTTGTATCCTACAATTCCATAATCAAGGCTTTATGGGTGGCCCACCATCTAGCGAGGGTATTTTGCAAGGCTAAGTCAAGAACAAACATCCTTTGCTCCACCACTATCTTCTCTTCCATGCTAGTGAGAAAACTATGTACCTCTGAGGTATCGTCATATATTGGGGGGTTTTTGACCTCGATTCCAATCCATCTTGTTGATCTAACAGTTGTGCATCGATTTGAGAATCACACATATAAACCTTGCTGCCAATCGTCAAATGTTTCTTCTGAATCCTCATTAACAGACTGTATGCTTCTCCAACTTACCGATCCGTCTGCAGTAGGATTTATATAATATGGTCTCGTACCTATTGTGATGGTATATAATTGGTCAAGGGCCTCTAACTCCGTATTATGTTTCGCTGGTTCAATATATCTAGGCCCTAGACAAGGATCCAAGGGCTGAACTACTTTTATCCCATATGATTCAAACATCACGGTGTCCAAGTAGAGAGGGTAGGGATCCTTATCTCCCATGATTTCAATTACCTCAAAATCGGTTGTGGTCTTAACTCCTGCAACATCTAATTCCACATTTTTCATCCTTCCTACTAGGAAAATGCAATATTGATTTTCCATTCTCAACTGGATGGGGGAATATACTAACTGAGGTTTTCCCAAAGCTTCCCAAGTATTTTTGGGTAGGATGTTGACATCTGATCCCAAATCTAGCATGACATATTTTATTTCAAAATCATCTAGTTCGGCTTCTAACCTAAATTCTTTTCTTGTTCGCACCTTTCTTCTTTGTATTCTCTAGGTATTCTTCTCAGGGAGGTTGGTCTTTACTATGGCTTTTGGATTTCCCTCATTTCCCAGTATTAGTTACAAGGTGTTGCACAACTGCTCTGTAAGTTGGTCCTCTCCTAGGATGTCAAAAAACAATTGAAACCAAATATTGATTACACTTTGAGACTACTCAGGGTGTTTCCTTGGAATTGTTGAGTTTCTAGGCGCTGGTGGTGAGGTAGGGGCTTGCGAGAGGTTAGGTTGAGAGGTGGATCTAGGAGGATTCTCCATTATTTTTGAAGTGGGGATACTCTTGAATATTTCTATTACATCTTTGAAAAATAACTTCTTTTTTTTTCAGGGTCATACCTGTCATCTTTGGGAACAACTTTCTGAATCTTGGGCTGACTATCTGCATCTGCCCCATTTTTTTCTCTTTCGTGAGTGATGATATTGATCTTAGGTAGTTGTACTTCGATTCCATTTTTCAATTCTCAGCCTATAAAATTAGTTCCTCATTGACGATCCAAATATTCCCACTTTGTGATCAGTTTTGGGTAGTCTTCAGTTGCGTGCCCATTATTCCTGCAGTGAGAGCACCATGGTCGTCTTGGGTGAGGGCAGTCTCTGGCCAAATGACATTTTTCGTTGAAGTTGTAGCATCGAATCAGACCTCTTCCTCCATTTCTCCCTACTCTGAATCCACCTCTAGCCCCACCTCCCTGGCCTCTTCCAAGTTCTGGGGGGGTTTCATTTACCCTGAACGCTGTGCGGTCTAATCTGTCAGCAAGTGCATCCAATGCTCTACATTGATTTGTGGCATGGTTCGTAGATGAAAAAAACTCACAATGTATTGTATTGGGCACAATCGTGTACTTTTTCATAATAGGACACTACCTCAACGCATGTCCATGTGTCTGACAAATCTCACAATATTCTGGTGATTGAGCTGTTTGAGTGCTTGGGAACGTATGGTATAGTACTTGTGTATGAAATGGTGGAGTCATAGATACTTGTGCAAATCCTCTCATTGGTCCCGGAGAAGGTTCCATCTAATTGTGAGGAGGTCCATTCCACTCATGTGTGGACATTCATTTGCCAGATGCCCTTCTGTGTAGCATCCCGTGCACCAAACCCGAGGTCATCCTGGTCTTTGTGTGGTTAATTATTGAATATTTTCAGTTAACTCCTATATTTGTCCCTGAATTTGCGACAAATTTTCATCTACTGGAGGCCTGGTCATCCTCAGATTCCCTGGATAACCAGCCATGGCTTCAATTTTCTAAGATTGTTCCAAGGCATCTGTTAATGTGGCTATCCGCTGTTGCATTAAAGGAATCCTCACCAGAGGTAGTAATCCTTGGATGTATGATTCCTTCTAGTGAGCTTCATGAATTAGATGTAATAGCCTCCCGATAACATCTTTAAATTTATAACTGTATTGCCAGGCATATTCTCCTTCGCTTTGTTGAATTTCCTGCAACCCAGAGAGAGCATGTTTCTTAGACTTAGGTAGTTTTAATTTAGAGATGAACCTCAAATGAACTTGACCCAGGGTGAACGCTTGTCCTTGCACCTCTGGTTCAATAGCCTTAATGTACCATTTGAGCGCACGACCCCTCAGGGTAGTCTGAAATCCTATTAACTTTTTTGCATCGAGAGTCTCTCTGGATCTCTAGATGGATTAACATAAGAACCATTGTTGCTTTACATATTCATCCCCTTTACCCCATAATTCTTGGTATCAGGCAATTGATCCTCCACTATTTCCAGCCATTGTGGGTCTCACTGATCCTATTAGAGTGAAACCTAATGGTCCTGGTTGCGATATGTCCAAGGATCCCAATAGCTTCCCAGATTTTACACTTACTGACTGATTCTGACTAACTGGATGTGATGGAATAACAATATCATAAGTAGGCGATGTATAATTTACCACATGTATTGAGGACACCTGGGGGACAGGTGATTCGGGGCTAGTTCCACTGACTTCTGGGCGGGTTTCTTTGACCCAGGGGGTCTCGTTTTCTTCTTCTGGAGCAATCTTTTCGGCCTGATTCCCGATATTTCCTGGTATCGGGACTGAATGTTCTTTGTCTTCTGCAAGATCTAGACCTTCTTTGTCTTCTCTTGCTTCTCCACATTCTTCCTCTCTTCCACCCATCTGGAGACTCCTTCCTCTTTGCGCTTCTCTCTGTTGTAATATTATACCAGTGAGCCTTTCTTGTCTTCTCACCTTTCTCAAATCTTCCTTCTTTATTTCATCTGTTCCTCTTGATCTGATTTCATTCTGCAACACCTCAGACTGCTTCACTACTTTCTTTACCTTTCTGTGCCACCACTTCTCAACAATGGTGGCTCTCCTTAAGGCTCACTCATTTCTTGTGTTTGTTTCTTGATCTTCCCCCATCTGTCAAAGAAACATTTTCCCCTTATCAGATCATGATCATACCCCAAAATCACCCTACCCCAAGCGTAGGTGTTTAGGCTTCCATATCAATCGAGGGAATATATATCATCCCCTCCTCCATCAAGAATACTTTGATCCACAGAGGAATTTCCCTCGACAGTATTCTGCGTGAACCTTTCTTGAAAATTTATTCTGTGCGTGAAAAATATTGGTGATTCTCGACTACAAATTTAGCAATGTATCCCTCCAGAGTCGTATGAATCCAGAACTTGACTACTCGCATGATTTGGTGATCCAACTGATGAAGTGTTGTGATATTCTCTGTATCCCAAGTACAAGTCTTCTTGATGCATTCTTGGAATTCTAGAGTTTCTTGGAGCCGATATATCTAATGGAATAGTTTTTCCAGAAATTTAACCCATAATATCTCATACTAGTCGCTCGATCTTTCTGAGTAAAAGAAAAAATCTCTTGTATTCCTCTCTCTTTTACCTCACAACTCCGCTTCCTTCCATATAAAGGCGTAACAATTTCTTTCCGACCATTTCCAAATCTCAGATCTATAGATCCATGGAAGCATTCTCTTGACAGGTTCCCTTTTAAAGAAATGGTCCCAACAACAAAACCATTTTGTTGGTGCAAAAGTGTTCAGACCAGGGTCCTTCTTAGGTTACCAAAAAAAGGTACTGAAGTAGTCTAGAGCACTGGAATTTTCATCTTCTAAGGAGGGAAGAAGTCTCACTCGAAGTGAAACCAAGACAGGAAAGAGAGGGAAGATTAAGGACAATACTTAGATAGACCTATAAGTTATCAATACTCACTGTAGTCTTGTGAAAGATAGACTAAACTTGTAACATTTCCGAGAAATTCCTAACTGGGAATAAAGAAAGACTGTTTCGTTTCCATTCATAAAGAAGCATTTAAGTATATCAGACATAAAGATAATACATAACAACATTCCATTCATGCACTAGGACTGAATACACATGATATATATTCAAAATTTAGGCCTCCAATTATATTAATGATACCAAAATCTGATACATTGATCATCTAGTTATTACCCAGATCTCCAAATCTTAGCTATGCTATAGTATGGGCCATTACAATAGTGACTCTCATCACAACATCAATACTAACAATAATAACATTAATAGTTCTAAACTAACATCCTAGAAAACAACACTACAACCCATTAACCCTTCATTAGCCATTAGCTTATTACAATCACATCACTCTCATATATATAATCCGATATTTAGGTTTGCTGGTTGAGAACCCGAGAGTTATTTATTTTCATGATCTTGTTGCAACTTCCTTCCTCAAAGTAATGTTGTGCTGTCCTTCCAACCACTTTCTGTTTCTTTCTTTTGTTCGCTGTCCAACTCCTCAACCACTTGCACAACTTATGTTCTCCAAAATGAAGCTCCAATGTGTTGTGGGAAACTTATATTCAACAAAATGAAGGGTCCAATAGGCTCTGACCACAATCCCTGACTCACCCTGAGTCAAGTCTTCGACTCTCCCATGGTCTCTGGGTTGGTTTGTTGTTCTGGTTCCAATTTGGTTTCATTTCCAGCTTGGAATTTTTCTACTTTCTCTTCATCAAACGAAGGGCCCAACTCGGGGACTTGTTCGAGGGCTCTCTTCCTGACCTCTTGGAAGCTTTCCACTTTGTCTTGTCATTTCCTAGAAAGTAATGAAGCTTCAACAACAAACTGTTGAGTGGCGTTTGTGATGCACTCTTTTGGCTTTGACGCAACTAAAGATTTCCATTCCGAGTTAGCTATGGAATCCACTTGATGCATTTGTAGGTATTCTATCTAGAATAAAGGTCAAAACTCTCTAAGTTCCTTCTTAGCAATGGTTTGGGCTTCGTATAGCGCATTGAGGTCATTATCTGCTTGCTGGATTTTGTCGAATTTCTCTTATTGTTCCAACAGATCCGGGGTGCTAGTTGCTTCTTCGTTGAGCGATTAGATCTTTACAAGCAAGTCCTCCAATGTTTGGTTGTGCCTTGAAATGATTCCCATCCAATCGCTAACTTCTCTGAAGATATTTGTGCATTTTGTAGTCTGTTTGTGCAAGGTTTCTCTTGCGTTGTTCCCTTCCAGGACGATTTTCTCCATTTGGTCTCGTAGCTTTCTGGGTTGCAATTCATCTTCTTTATTACTGTCTCACAGTCGTGCCTCAATATTCTCTACTCTTTCTACTAGTTCTGACCAAGCGACATGAATTAATTTGATCTTCTCCAGAGGCTCTCTTTTTGTGCTAGACTCTGGCAACTGAGGCATTGTCTTCCTAACCGTCGTCCAGGCCTCTGAGATTTTTTCCTTTAGCCTTTCCACCATCTATTCTACCAAAACCTTTCAGTGTTCCTTCTACATTTGTTGCATTTGTGCAAGGAGTCCTTCTTGTTTCCAAAAAATTTCTTCTCTTTCAGCATGCTGGATCCTCTATTGCAGTTGCTCAACTGAGGCTCTAATTATGCCTACCAGCTGCACTGTTGGTAACTGAGCGAGCTCGCCCGATGAAGGAGTGACATCCGGGGGTACTTGGACTTACAATGACATTCCACTAGCCATCGATTGTGGAGAGAGTGTCTCCACCTCTTCTTCTCTTGGGGATGGACCTTGCAGTTGATGTGCAAGTCTAGCCTTCAGTTCCACTGGAAATTGAGGAAAAAATTCTGTCTTGGCCAAGAAAAGCTATAATAGTTCTGAGCATAAATATGGGTTTTGGAAGACTGGTTCCAACTATTCTTGCAAAGATGCTATGCTCTACCTCGATGTAGTTTCAGGTTCCTTCTAAACCGTCTATGCTTCTGCCTCTTTCTGTAATGAAACTTTTGGGGTTTCGCTTCTCTTGATGGGAATCTCAACATTGAATGTTGAGAGAGGACTCCGAGTTCTTGGAACTTGCGATATCATAACAATTTGAATCTCCGTTGAAGCTAGAGTGCCCAGAGTGGGTATCGATGGAGCGATTGACTGGCTCAAGGTTTCAGGGGTTAGAGGGGTGCATTCTGGTACATTTTTTAGGTGGGTCTGGGAGATCTAGTTGTATGGGCTCAGGTGAAGTGGATTGGGGTTGAATGGTGGTGTCTTGCGGTGGCGATGGAGGTTGCTAACTGACTATGGTTGTGGATGTGATGGTATCTGGCTAGGGATCATCTTGGATATCGATCATAGTCTGACCAACTCGAGTACGAGGTATGGCTGAGGATATTGGATGGGGATTCATAATATTCATAGGAGAGAACCCTATCCTGGGTTTCTCCTGATGGATCCCCTATGAAAGAAACTGCAAGAATTTCATTAACATATTTACCTAATAATACTGATTGCTCTGGGAGCTGTGGAAACATTGGCAATGTCCTTGGCCTCAGCTCCAGAGATTGTGCATCAACTTCTGCTTCTGAGTCTGATGACGTTTGAATCTTTGGCTAATTTTCTGGTGGCCCAGAACTTGACCCTACTCCTTCTTCTTTCCCTTTTTTCCTCAGGAGTTCTGGAGGGAAGAGGTACTGCATACCCGACTTGCATGGATTTCACTTGACACTAGTCCATGACATGACGTCTTTATCAAATTTTTCCTCATCAAGGTAGAAGGGGAGAAACCTCGAGTGGAAATATTTTGGCTTCGTATGCCTCGACCAAACAAGGGTATTGTGGCGGTTTAGGCCAAAGGTGATATTTCAAGTGTTAAGGTTCAAAAAATCTTGTGGTATGCGCCACCGCTGAGTTGCGTCAATCAATTGATTATACCACTTTAAGAAAGCAACATTGTTGAAATCCATGTTCTCCTGATCTGGCGTTACATTCCACGACTCAAACATTTTTTCCAAGAAACCTTTGTCCACCAATGCTAACTATCTTCCCATGGGTGGATTCCATTTTCACATGGAAAGCGCTACTAGTAGGTATGATGGTATCCATATGTGAAAGTTCCGCCTTTCTCCCGAGCTTCCTCACAAGTGACCAAGAGTTCCTCTAGTAGGTAGCCTCACCAATTGAATACAACTCCATTTGCGCATAATTCAACTACTGAAAGAGCATCTAAGGTGCATTCACCCTTGTAGTAGGAACACATGACCTTGCTCACAATTATATAGTAGGCTGTTCGAACTGTTTCTGGAATAATTGGGTCAATCTTTGTTGTTCTCCCACCTCTCTATGTGTGGATCTTCTCATACAATCTAATTTCACCTTTCTTCTTCCTGTGCTTTCTTGGGCCTTGAAATCCTTTGGAGACATCCTCACCCTCAGGAGATAAGATGGTGAGATGGTGGATGTCGTCCGCATGAATCATATACCTCCGGTCGAGCCATAGGCTTCTCTCATGCACTCGGTTGATAAAAAATTTCATGGAGCGCGCAACCTCACCAGTGGTCCCAAATACTGGTAAGTCCTTGAGGTGCATGATTGTGGAGTTAAACAGGTTGATGAAATCTGGCTTTGAGACAAAATGCATGCCTCCCATTTCATCAGGGACCAAATCCTAGAACATGACAATGTTCATCAGTGGAAACAATACCTGGTCCGTCAGATCTAGGTCCAAAAGTTTTACTTGCTATATCTTCCCCTTTTCATTGCCTATGACCTCAATCCTAGGATCATATGGCTCATCTAGAATAGCGTATTTTGGAGCTGAGCTCCAGCTTCTTGTTGCTCTCGGAATTCTATCTCTAAATTGTTGATAAGTTGGGTAAGTTGGGTTTGACTTTATGATAGGGAACGAAAAATCTCTCAGGATACGTGTGATTAGAGAAAATTCAAAATCATAGGGTGGTTAACAAAAAATAGTGATTCTCTCTCTGCGCGTTCATGGGGTCTTATAACTAGATAACATGAAAGCTTCCGTAAGTGCACATAAAGACACTCATGATTAGGCCATAAACACGATTTTAGGCTTAGGTGGCCAACAAAACAAATAACAGGGTAGGATCAATCAACTGATATTGGATTTTAATGAATAGATTGATAGGGACGTGGTCGAGCTAAGGGGATTATCCTTTTAATGGTTGGGAAGCATGATGGGGATATCGATGGCATCTAAGCATATCACACCTTTATGGCTTAACAAAAAGTTCTGACAGGTTGCGGTGGTTGTCATAAAGCATATGACTGGACTGGATGCGTGTGGTACATGGGATATGATCTAGTTCGAATTCACCCTCCTTCCTTGAGTTCACTATATGTGGATGAAAAATAAGAGGGCCAGTTGCTTACTACAATATTTAAAGCAACTGCATGTTTAGTTTCCTCTTCAAGACTTTGTCCAACCTCCTTGATTTTTTCATTTTCCTCTTAGAGGATTGTTTTCGTTTGTTTGGTCATTGTCTTCTGGTTGGCTATCATCGTTTGGTTACATAGATGCTTCATTTCCCTGTTTTATCTTTTGAGTTCCCAGATTTCATAATGAATTTGAGAATTTTCCTCGACCACTATTTCCACCAGTCCCTTGATGTCTTCCAAGGGGTCCATTTCTTCTGTCGACTGCTCTATGCCAAGTTTTTCCTTTATCATTGTTGTACAACCCCTTAATACCTCTTTCTCCTTGTCTTTTCTATCTGTCAGTCGGTCTTCGTCCTTCATGGATCTTTTACATCTCTTTTTCGATTCTTTCATGACATCATTGTAAAGGTAAAATAATTTAGCATCATGCGCTATATATGGGTCAAGACTCAAAGACCATATTTGTGGTTGGGTTAGATGATCCGCCTGGTCCGAATGTTGTAAATGTAATAACCTTAGAGGTGGTTTATTTTTTGTGTACTGTATTTTTCTTATGCTCTTTGTCTTTATCCTTGTCTGCATCCTTATCCTAGTCTTTTCTAGAGTCATTCCCTTTATTTGTTTTATCATCCTTTCAAGGTCTTATTCAAGGTTTCTCCCTTTGTTTGTCTGCGTGTTATTTTTCAAGTTTTCTTCGCCATTTTCCCCAAGATTTCCACCCTTATCTTGGCCAACCATGTAATTTTTATCCATGTTTTCATTATGGCCAGTGGGCAATGATTGATCTTTATGAGGGATTTCTGGAAGAGGGATTATTTTCCAGGGGTTCCTTTCCCAATATTACTCTCTCCCTTGTCTTGCATGCCAGTATTTTGGACTGACTCCTTAGGTTTGGTATCTATGTCATGCCCTTTATATATCCCTTCCTTCTGTTGTTTTTTTTTGAATCACGTGTCATAATGGTCAAGGATCTTGACATCATTTATCGACACTATTATAGGCTCATTGTTAGTTGATTTTTGTGATGAGAATGTGTGGTATATCCCCTGGTTCTGTACTTATCCTTGTACTTCAACCACTTTGTGTAGTTTTTCCTCACTCCTTTCTACAACTATACTAGGATGACTCGACTGATTTTCTTTGGCCTCATCAACTTTTGATTGTGTTGAGTCGGAGGGGGTCGACTTACTTTTATGATCCAACTCAACTATATGTTTCTCTATTTATGCACCATTTTGCATTTTTACTTCAACTTCCTCCGACCTAGAGTGGTTTGATTTTCCTTGCTCACTTTCTGTGGGTTCCTTGCTCAACTGATCCAATATTCTATCTTTAGAAGACACTTGATGGTGTCATCTCCTTGTTTTTTTTTGTTGCATGGACGCTTTCTTTGTTGATGCTTCTTCTTCAATTATTGAGACAAGTATGACCGATTGTGATTCCCTAGTCAAGTTGATTGTGGATGTCCTTGTTTTCTATATTTTGGTAATAGGATTGGTGCTTGGAGTTAGTCAATTTTTTTTTTGTCGATGCGTTGTAGAAATATTTGTTTGACCTATACTTTTCTCTTGTTGTTCTTCTAACCTTTGTTTTTTTTGACACCTTGTTTCTACGTGCTCATCGAGAGAAATTTTAGCTTTCTCTACTTCGATGTGTTCGTTATTTATATTAGTCATGGCTTCCTTAAATGTCATCCCGATGCCTGAATGCAATTTGTTTTGGTTGTCTCTGCATCCTATCGTGCCTGCTTGTCCCGTTGTTTGACCTGTTGGGCTATTTTATTTGTCACTGACATTTTTTTCTTTTATCAGAGGCTCATGGAAATTTAGTGAGGTATTTGACTAAAATACCTCATGCAAAATGAACTGAATGTCAACTGGAGCTTCATCTAGGTTGATGAGTTTCTTGCCTTTTATTTCTCTCTCTTGCTATTTTCTCTTGACAAGAATATGTTTTGTAGGAGTTTCTTTCTACATTCACAGATCTTTGACAAATGGAATAATGTAAATTAAAACTTCTCTTTCCTCTTCTTGCTTGGTGTCTTTGAGTGGAATTAATAAGGTCAAACCTTTCTGTAGCAATTCTTGTGGAAATTCCACTTCATAGCCTAGATTTCTTTCTAGATCTTGTAAAATATGTAGTCTTGTCAGTTGATACTCTAGGTATTTTGGCATTGGGGTCGACTGAACTCCGCACCAAAACCTAGCGTTGTCGATATTTAGATTAATATGGGAGTTTGGTGGTAGTGCTCGACAAAGTATATGTTCGACCCACCATCTATTAGATGTGTTTTTTAGATTGATAACCCAGTTTCTGAATATATCGTCCACTCAGTGGGAGTCTAACGAGCCAATTTATCCTTGTGCAAAAACTGTACAATTTTCCATGAATGAGGAATTATTTATTGTGAAGGCTAGCACCCCAACTGGACTGAATTGGTTCATAGTGATATAGATCAGTAGGGAAGGGAATTTATTTCTCAACTGTACTCCTAACATTTTCTGCAATTAATTTTTATAATTTCGGCGAGGTGTTCTGCCAAGTTGAATACTTCACCTTTTTGGAGGATTTAGCCTATAGGTTCCATCATTGTGAGTTTTATGTTGGATTCCCGACCTATAGTAGTGAAGCACAAGAAGAAAATGATACAAGTCCATTTGGATCTAAGTTCTATTACTTAATTATTAATCAACAAACCTTTAGAGTTCTTCGCTGATGTCCCCCTGTAAAGAAATGCATCCAGTCATCAGAGTTGAGGGTTTTAGGCACTGAAGTCCCTCCATGAGACAACCCTGTGATGCGATGTATCATACCTCCCATGATTCAGATAGGGTAATATAGATAAAGGAGGCCATTGTGATACATACTAATGAAGAACTTTTCCACTTCTTCTTTCCATCCCCCGAGCACTGCAACCTGCGGGGCCCCAAGGAAATGTCGTATTCCAAATTTTTGTAGGAACTCTGTCTCTTCTTTCCACACGTCAACATATATGCCCCATGTGGTGAAATTTTTTAAATGTTTGGCTCGATCATTTTCTTCTATTCGTGCACCACATATATTTTTCATGTGAGATTCAAGTTCTATCATTGTGGATCTATCGAATTTTTCCTTCTTTCTTGGCTCCACCAACTTAAACTCTCATCCTTTGCATGATTACGAGTTGTTGATGGTTGAATGGGGAAACTACATTTAGAATTTATATAGTCAAGTACTTGGATACGAATTCATCGCTTTGTATGCTTAGATGCTTTAGAGTAAACAATAAATACACAAAGTCATACACATCTTTGATATTTATAGGTGGGAGGTTAAGTGGAGAATCATATTAGGCCAATGATGTTTTTGGTTTGTGCACGTCGCTAGTTATGATCGACATAAATTCTTGTTCATGTGATGGGACAACTGCGTCGATGACAAAGTGGTGGTCAACCCCATCCCGTTGGGCATTAATTGCGTCGAGATACTCCTATTGGTCGACTCCTCCAACTGAGTCGATTTTGTTTTCTTGGTGAAATCGTCTGACTTGGTAGAATTTTGTTCTTTGACTTATTTGGTTGAACTGGTCAGGTCGGTCCTCCCAGTTGATCCAAGATCTGTAGTCGAACCTTCTGACCAGGTCGACTTTCTTTCCTTTGTCAAATTTACTTGTGTTCATTTTTATAAAGCCATATTCTTTTTGTTGATTGAATTGATGATAGTCATGCTTTCTTGATTTATAATGTACTTGCTTGCTTGATTTATACAGTTCATGCTCACTTAATGTGGGGGTTTCACGTTCAATTGACTTGGGTATTTCTCATTCTCTTGATTGTCTCTCTTTTGTGCAGAACTATTTCTCATTCTCTTGATTGTCTCACTTCTCTAATATTCGTTGTGCTGTCCAAGGACTCTTTTCTCTCTTCATTTTGAGTGTATTGGCTTGAAGGAGTTCTTGTTAACAGTTCAAAGTCGGTAATATATTATTAAGAAACCATCTTTCTTTCAACAATTTTGTACCTCATTTCATAATCTAATGTTTTATTGCTTTTGTAAATCTCTTTTTCTTTTCTTTTGTTTCTTACTTTTATTTTATTCTTTTTCTTTTCTTTATTTTTTTTTACTTTTGTAATGTCCCTAATCTGAACCCTTTATAATTGTACATATAAGCTGGTGAGCTATTGGTACCAATTGTAAATGTAAATGTACATATAGGTTGTTGAGCCGTTGGCACAAAGTATTGGTTTTGTGCACACCTGAGTAAGTGTGCATGGTTGCACATCAAAGGAAGGGTGTGCACATTTCACAGTGTTGTGCACACTTGATTAAGTGCATGGGGATTACATGGAAGTGCACATGAAGTTGATTTAGATATATTTAAATTTTGTATGTACATGTGTATATAATGCACCGAGGAGAATGCATAAATAAGGGGGAGGGGAATGTAATGTCCCTAATCCGAACCCTTTGTAATTGTACATATAGGCTGGTGAGCCATTCGTCCCAATTGTAAATGTAAATGTACATATAGGCTGGTGAGCCATTGGCACAAAGTATTGGTTTTGCGTGCACCTGGGTAAGTGCATGTGGTTGCACATCAAAGGAAGGGTGCACACATTTCATTGTGTTACGTACACTTGAGTAATCCAGGTAATCCCCACACACTCAACTTGATGCACACTTCCAAGTAATCCCCACACACTTACTCAAGTGTGCGCAACACTATGAAATGTGTGCACCCTTCCTTTGATGTGCAACCAAACACACTTACCCAGGTGCACACAAAACAAATAATTTGTGCTAATGGCTCACCAACGTATATGCCTGGAAGTGTGCATCAATTTGAGTTATATATATATATATATATATATATATATATATATGGATGTATATGTATTTGAGGCCAGAGAGCCTACATGGTTATGAGGATGGTGAGACAGGACACAAATTGGCTAGTGCGCCTATCCATGTAAAATTAATCACACTCAAGTTATTAATATTATTACATCGCTCCACAGAAATAGATAAAACAAAACGATATGGGGGTCTAACTCCACTGAAAAAGGAAAAAGGGGGGGACTTAAGTCTTAGGGAATATTTGTTAATATTTCTGGAAAAGTGTAGTTTATGAATATTTATTTATCCTAAGTTCCCGAGGGATGGGAATGGGTCACCAAGTGGCTAAATCTTCTTCTTAAGGTGACAAGTGTCTAGTTTAAGGAATGCAATATATATTACTTTCCTTAGTGTATTTCAGATGGGAGAGAACTCATTCAAGGAAGCGATTCATTCATTTTATCATGTGCAGAGGGGGTCAAACCATCTAAGAAGGACGACTATTAGCTTATCTGCAGAGAAAATATTGGAAGTGTTTTCTATATTGTAACCTGTAGTGTCCCCCGACCACCCTTGCTGAGGAAAACACCACCAACTCAAAACCAAAATGTTTTGAAACTAGATTGTAGCATACACTACTACATATTGAAAAAATTGCGACGACTACTTGCAACGAAAGTACTCTTTCGTTGCAAAATTCAAGAGAAAAAGTTCAATTTTTTAATTTTGTTCTAAATCTACCCCGTATCTGTCACTGTATCAACGACACCGAACTTTCATCTATTTTGCGACGATCATTAAGATGGTGGAATATTGTCTCTATTTCGACGAAATTGTGTATTCGTCACAAGAGCGACGTTCACTATTGACCGTTACACTTTTTGATACTATCCATATTGACCGTTATAGATTTTGACAAAGTCTAAATTGACATAGTCAACGTTTGTCACAAGAGCGACGATATGACCGTTATAACTGTTATAGTCTTTGAGTGACCTAAATATAACAAATAAATAGGTCAAAAGAAAAGAAATATTTAGGTCACGGTTGTCGCAATTGCGACGACTGTGACCGAAATTGACCTATAAATATTTGACGATTTAAAGATGTTGCGACAATCTTGCTATAATAACGATGGTTCCGAAAGGGTATTTTTGTGCGGAACTTGTGTGGAAGAATGTCGCAGAGTATAGTTAGAGGTGGGGAAAAAAGTAAAGCGGGTGAAAAGGGTGATGGTAGATGTTATTTCCCTTGAAAAAAATGTTGCCTCATACGTCCCGTAAGAATTTTAATAGCAACAAATACAAAAAATTGTAGGAAATATGGGCACATTGATGGCGGATCAAATGAATATCATCCCATGGTAATTAGATATATATTCATTATCTGTTTTTATATTGTCAATTTTATATAAAATTATATATATATATATATATATATATATATATATATATATATATATATATATATATTGTTTGAATGTTTGTTATAGAATACACTAATTTTTCATGATTGTTTGCAATTATAAAGTTAGAGTTTCCCTCTAACTTTCCACAGAATATTGCACCAAGTATTAGTAGAAATGATGTTGTACAAGTTGAGGAACATCATGACCAAGAAAATGATGATCTCATGGAAGAAGATGATGGGACAAATCAAGTTAATGATCCCATAGAAGAAGATGATGGGAAAAATCAAATGATCCAAGATTTGTTTCCGTAGCCGGATGAGGATGGGGACAATGTTGGTATTTGTGATGAACCTCTATTAGAAAGGAAAATAAATGACTTTATGAAGGATCAAGAGCAAATCTTCTCTCTGCTACATTGATGCTAGTGAACTTAAAGGTTATGAATAATTTGTCGAACACTTGTATGACACAGATCCTAAGGTATGTAACATGTTTCATCTCATATTATACATAAATGTTG
>ML837799.1:118644-142581 GCA_009831015.1 Picea engelmannii | reverse complement strand
TATATATATATATATTGTTTGAATGTTTGTTATAGAATACACTAATTTTGCATGATTGTTTGTAATTATAAAGTTAGAGTTTCCCTCTAACTTTCCGCAGAATATTGCACCAAGTATTAGTAGAAATGATGTTGTACAAGTTGAGGAACATCATGACCAAGCAAATGATGATCTCATGGAAGAAGATGATGGGACAAAGCAAGTTAATGATCCCATAGAAGAAGATGATGGGAAAAATCAAATGATCCAAGATTTGTTTCCGTAGCCGGATGAGGATGGGGACAATGTTGGTATTTGTGATGAACCTCTATTAGAAAGGAAAATAAATGAATTTATGAAGGATCAAGAGCAAATCTTCTCTCTGCTACATTGATGCTAGTGAACTTAAAGGTTATGAATAATTTGTCGAACACTTGTATGACACAGATCCTAAGGTATGTAACATGTTTCATCTCATATTATACATAAATGTTGATTTTTTTTCTCTTTGTTTTTAGTGTTAATTAATGTGTAAAATAAGAATGCAATTTTTACGATTAATATTCTTTACATTAACTAGTTATTTGTTATGTTGTAGATTGTTAGGTGAATTTTTGTTACCATTGTCAAATATTTTACCTCGCACATATCGAGGTTTGCATGCCATTATGAAGGACATTGGAATGGATTATCAAACTATAGATGCATGTCCTAATGATCATATTATATATTATGGACAACATTCTTCAAAAACATAATGTCCGCAATGTCTTATCAGTAGATATCGAACCGATCAAGTAACAAAATGGGTGCCTCGAAAGGTTCTTCGTCATATTCCCATAATTCCACGTTTGCAAAGATTGTTTAGGTGTGAAAGCATAGCACAATTTATGGATTACTATGCACGTAACAGAATGGAGATGGTGTTCTTCGAATTCCTGTCGATGGTTCTTCATTTAGGGAAATTGAGGAAAAATGGGCAGATTTCAAAGATGAACCTCTTAATGTTAGGCTTTCATTGGCAGCTGACGGTGTTAATCCATTCAGAGAGCTTAGGTCTATTTATTCATTGTGGACTATTTTTGTTATCAACAATAAAATTCCTCCTTGGATGTCAATAAAGAGGGAGCACATAATGTTGACAATGATTGTTCCAGGTATTTGTTTACATTAATTTTTTGAATGTAACATTTTCATTTGTTTCAATTTTTGCATAATATTTTTTGTTTATTTATTTACTTATATATATTACATGATATCATTATTATAGTAATTGTGTGTAATTTCAAACAATTAGGTAAGTACCAGGTTAAATATATGAATGTATATATCAAGATTCATATCGACGAGCTACTAAAGTTATGGGCTGACATCACAATGTATGACATATGTAAACCAATCAGGGAGAATAAATTTAAATTCCGTGGAATTGGACTAACACATTTTTTTGGTATGTAGCATTCTAATATTGCTCTTTAATACTATATAATTTTTTAATGTTATCATGGTGCATGTTTAATTTTTAAATAATCTCATCGTATAATTGACATTAATCCATTTGTTGTAGGTCTTCAAACAAAGGGAAAATTTGCATGTCCAGATTGTGGCCCTAAGATGAAGTATCGTCATTCAAAAAGTTTAGGAAAGATGGTGTTTGATGAGTATAGGAACCTCCTCCCTAAGAACTATAGGTATCGTACTACTGAAAAACATCTTTTCAATGGGAAAGAAGAGATTGGTTTAAAACCACAAAGAATGACACCTCACCTATAGAGGTTGGAATATAATAGAAATCGTCAAGGTACTTAATTTATTTATGTATCGTAGATCATGTAATTTTTTTAATGTTTATTTTAATCATTGAATTTATTTTACCGTATTTGATAATTATTTTTGTGATTTCTTTTATGCTTCATGAAGGCCACAATCATCATGAAGGTATTAATAATGGGATTTCATGAGGAATGAAATGTTATCCCTCTCAATTCATGAGGTTTCCTTACTATGAGGAGCTAAAAATATCTCATTTGTTTGATACAATTCATATCGGGAAGAATGTGACAGAACCGTTATGACGAATCATAGATGGTAGGAGGGACAAAGAAAAAATTATCAAAATTTGTACTGACATTCATGAAGCCAATCATGCAATGCGAAGTGTTATCCGATATTTAGATAGATCAAATGGAGTACTAGACCAAAATAACCTTCCATGGTTATTAACAGAGCAACAAAGCAATGATGTAAAAGAGTTCATTCAAAGAATTAAATTTCCCACGGGTTTTCCTTCAAACATAAATAATATCTTAACAAAGAAAGGTGAATTTGGTGGGGTAAAAACACATGATTGGCATACCTTCATTAAGGTGATGATTTTGGTATACATATTTATATATATTGGCCTTATACATATTTTATTTATTTTATTTTTTCTTGTCTACTTTGGTCGAAACAAATAACGATTCATTTTTCTGTTACAGTATGTTCTACTGCTATCTCTCCCAAATAACTTTGACAACAACGTCAAACAAGTTATATATGATCTGGGAAAATACATGAGGTAAGTAGTTGTGATTTGTATGCAAAATGTTCTTTCAAATTATTGTTGTACTTAATGACACGTGTTTTACTTGTAATGTAATATATTATATTATGTTATGTTGAAAAATGTTATTTTATTGTGTCATGATCTGATGTAGATGGTTGTCATTGAAATAAATCCATGAAGATGATATAAAGTATTGGAAGAGACAAATTCCTCGTCTAATGTGTGAAATGCAAAAGAATATACCTCCTACATTTTTCAATGCACAAGAACACTACCTCATACACCAAGGTGAGGAGATTGAAATTTGTGGACCTATCCACACAAGGTCAATGTGGATGGTGGAGAGGCACTTGAAACCATTGAAGGTGTTGGTTAGACAAAGAACACGCACTGAGGGTTCTATGGTGGAGGGATATATGTTATATCAATCCATGGTTTATATTAGTTAGTATCTTCCTAAATTAGCAGCGCGAACTATGCATGTAGTGGATTTCATTTGGGATGTGAACTCCATCAAAAAATTTGAATATCAAGAGAATCTGTTGGGGAAAGGTAGAATGAAAAAAATGAGAGGTAATATATTAATAATTGTGAAAATTTATATTAATAATACATATAAAGTTTCATTTTTTGTGTATATGATCATACTCATTAACATATTAATACAATTTATTTCACAAATTATTAATATTTATAATTACCTTCATATTGGATGTTATAACTAATATTTAATATTGGCGGATTATGATTTTTTGATTCAGTTGCTCAAGAGTGGGATGCACTGCATTTACACATTGCAAATAATCTTGATTGGATGAATGTATGGATTGAAATATGTAAACAACATAATGGAGGTAGGTTATCATGGCAACGAATGTCTAAATTGGTTAGAGAAGCTCGTCATAACGGAGATGCCAATGTTACGCAAAGGGAAATTGATTTAGCATATGGTTTGAAAGATGGACAGGTAAGCAAATTCACCCATTTTATTCAGTTATTTTATATTATATTAATGTGACTACATGTTTACTGTATTTTTCAGATACTTTCGAAGTTATATAAATATAAGTTAATTTATTAATTGAAAATGCATCTTTTACATATCTAACATATTGCAGTTGAAACACCACAAGGCTATGTGGTGCAATGGTCGTAAATTTCACATCAAACAATTGGATGAAACCAAGAAAAATTCTGATAGTGGGATAACTGCAGTATTCCAGATCACTAATGTTTCCTCTAGGAGTGACAGACATCCTTGAGAATATGAAAATAGATACTATGGGTATTTAAACGATATACTTGAGTGTTACTTTAATTCCTTCAAATTAGTTCTGTTCGATGTCAAGTGGTATAGGTTACGAATGCATGAATGATATGAGGAAAGAACTGTTATTCAACATGCCAACATATTTCTAATGATTAAAACAATGGTGTTTGAAAGAGGACATGATTACTATGTTTTTTCAAGCCAATATGAATAGGTCTTTTACTCAAATGTTCCAGGTGAAAGGGATTGGTGATTTGTTGTTAGATATGATCCAAGAGGAAGGCCAATTAAGTATACTCATTTACATGAAGAAGATGATATTGAAGATCAAGAAGATAATTCGACCAACCAGATAGAGCCGGAAGATCATGCAGGGTTGACAGATGAAGAAGACGAAGAAGATCAGGATGAAGGCGTAGGAGACAATATTGCAATTCTTGATGATGATGTCGATGAAAATATGCTTGAAAATGACATTGATGATGATGATGATATCATCAATCCTTTCAAAATCGTTTCTAAACCGAATGATGATACATATGTTGAGTTCGATGAAGAAGATCAAGATAAAAAATAAGGATGATTACACAGATGTTGAGGTTGGATGAGGTATGTGACTATATAATATTTTAATTTCAATGAATTATTCTCTTAAAATAATTTACTTATAATGTCATAGGTTAATTACATGCTTTTATGTTTTATGCGATGTTTTTATATCCTATGTTACATGTTGTTTAATTATTATGTAAAACTTGAAAATAGTTTCCAATATACTAAAGTACATGGTAGACTAAAAATATCATTTAGAAACACATAATTTCATGTACCTTCATTAATTTTTGTTTTTGTAGTTTCTATGCATGAATCTTAATAGGACGTTGCTTTCGATTATTTTCTATTTTATAGATTGGGTTTTGGGGATCAATTGAGAGTGATGTCAGGGGGAGGGGAGGGGCCATATGAGCTTCCACCTTCACATGGCTGGCCTTGTTCAGTAGAGGATAAATTATTCTTGAAACCAAGAGAAACTCTTTCATTTTTATACCATCACGATCGTATAAGATTTCATCAATATTGTTGTCATAGTATTGCATCAACGAAGTTTCGATGAACGTGTTTGCCATTTCTATAGATTTTTTTTTGAAACCTTAATTTTCTTTCAAAGTACACAATTTGGTTGACGCAAGTTTTAAGTTTGCATCAGTCTTTCTTCATTTTTCTTTTAGGTTCTACAATATTGTATATACAATGTATTTGTGTCATTGTTGTGATGAAAAATCCCTCTTTCTCATTGATTTATTAATCAAATCCATAAAAATACTCCCTTGCAGTACTAGATGACGGGACGTGTGTAATGTCAAACGAATTTTACAAGGAACAAGGAACGAAAATTGTACGAGGACTAGACACCAGAAACAGTGACCTGTGAATGGGTCCAACGTTGAAATGTTTTCAAATAGTTTCTGTATGCACTGAAATTTGTCATGGATAGAATATTCACATGCCTTAACGATATGAGAGTGTTTCTGGACTCAAATTTGACTCACACACCAACTTTCTTCCATAATCAATTCATCATGTAAACCATAAACCCTAATTTTCTTTCAAAGTACACAATTTGGTTGACGCAAGTTTTAAGTTTTCATCAGTATTTCTTCATTTTTCATTCAGGTTCTACATTAATGTATATACAGTGTATCTGTGTCATAGTTGTGATGAAAAATCTCTCTTTTTCGTTGATTTCTTAATCAACACCATAAAAATACTAGAGGCGGGCAACAATGACATGTGAATGGGGCCAACGTTGAAATTTTTTAAAACTGTATCTGTATGCATTGAAATTTGACATGGATAGAATATTCACATGCCTTAACGATATGGGAGGGTTTCTGGACTCAAATTTCACTCACAAATCCACTTTCTTCCATCATCATATCATCATGTAAACCATAAACCCTATTTTTCATATGTTCTAGTAGATATGTTAATGATTCCAAATTTCATATTTGTATTTGACTCAAGGTGAAACTATCTTGCAAAGTATCAAATTTTAATTTCAAGTTGATAAACCAAATCTGAAATGAATCCAAGCATCATTTGATATCGTCGCAAGAGATACAAATGTAAATAATCTTGCGATGAATTAGCTATACTATCGATGAAAAATGTTCGTCGATAGTATAGCTAATTCGTCGCAAGAATGTGTCTAATTTGAATGGTGTTACATGGTTTGAAAGGAGTGTAGGGATTATAATATGGTGCAATGTAGTGTATTCTATAAGAACAATATCTATGCCAAACCGCAAAATGGATAGTACCATATATATCTTGTTCATAAGACAAATATTCTTTGTATGTTTCCTTTGTGGTGGCTCAAGCCCTCAGTACACATGATGCATGACAATGAAATGTAACAATTTGACTATTGAATGATAGAATTATGTCACCCATGGTTACGGAAAGAACATAAGGTTCTTAGTTCCTATTTGAATCTTCTTAGAATTGAGATTCGTTACATAGTCCTTAAAAAATGACAAAAGACTTATGTAGCAGATATTTGGTCTTTGTGTGGGACATTTTATGCCATTAGTATGTTTTGTACAAAACTAATGGATCTTGGGGACTAACCCAAGGAAAAGGAATGAGGAACAAGGAACAAGGAACAAGGAATGAGGAATTAGGAACATAGAACAAGGAACAAGGAAAGGAAATTGTACTAGGACTAGACACCGACAACAGTGACCTGTTAATGGGGCCAACGTTGAATTTTTTTCAAATAGTTTCTGTATGCATTGAAATTTGACATGGATAGACTATTCACATGCATTAATGATATGGGAGGGTTTATGGGCTCAAATTTGACTCACACACTCTCTTTGTTCCATAATCAATTCATCATGTAAACCATAAACCCTAATTTTCTTTCAAAGTACACAATTTGGTTGACGCAAGTTTTAAGTTTTCTTCAGTCTTTCTTCATTTTTATTTCATGTTCTACATTAATGTATATACAATGTATTTGTTTCATAGTTGTGATGAAAAATACATCTTTTTTTTTTATTGCTTAATCAACACCATAAAAATACTAGAGGCGGGCAACAGTGACATGTGAATGGGGCCAACATTGAAATTTTTTCAAACTGTATCTGTATGCATTGAAATTTGACATGGATAGAATATTTGCATGCCTTAACGACATGGGAGGGTTTTTGGACTCACATTTCACTCACACACCCACTTTCTTCCATCATCATATCATCATGTCAACCATAAACCTTATTTTTCATATGTTCTAGTAGATATGTTAATGATTCCAAATTTCATATTTGTATTTGACTCAGGGTCCAACTAGCTTGCAAAGTATCAAATTTTAATTTCAAGTTGATAAAAAAAATATGAAATGAATCCAAGCATCATTTGATATCGTCGCAAGAGAGACGAATGTAAATAATCTTGCAACGAATTAACTATACTATTGACGAAAAAAGTTCGTCGATAGTATAGCTAATTCGTCACAAGAATGTGTCTAATTTGAATGGTGTTACATGGTTTGCAAGGAGTGTATGGATTATAATATGGTGCAATGTAGTGTAGTATATAAGAACAATCTCTATGCCAAACCTCAAAATGGATAGTACCATATATATCTTGTTCATAAGACAAATATTCTTTGTATGTTTCCTTTGTGGTGGCTCAAGCCCTCAGTACACATGATGCATGACAATGAAATGTAACAATTTGACTATTGAATGATAGTGTTATTTCACCCATGGTTAAGGAAATAACATAAGGTTCTTAGGTCCTATTTGAATCCTTTTAGAATTGAGATTCGTTACATAGTCTTTGAAAAAAGACAAAAGACTTATGTAACGGATATTGGTCTTTGTGTGGGACATTTTATGCCATTAGTATGTTTTGTACAAAATTGATGGATCTTTGGGACTACACCATGGTCAAGGAACGAGGAATAAGAAACAAGGAACAAGGAATGAGGAATGAGGAACACAGAACAAGGAACAAGGAACGAAAATTGTACTAGGACTAGAAATCGACAATAATGACCTGTGAATGGGGCCAATGTTGAAATTTTTTCAAACAGTTTCTGTTTGCATTCAAATTTTACATGGATAGAATATTCACATGCCTTAATGATATGGGAGGGTTTTTGGGCTCAAATTTGACTCACACACCCACTTTCTTCCACCATCAATTCATCATGTAAACCGTAAACTCTAATTTTCTTTCAAAGTACATAATTTGGTTGATGCAAGTTTTAAGTTTTCTTAAGTCTTTCTTCATTTTTATTTCAGGTTCTACATTAATGTATATACAATGTATCTGTGTCATAGTTGTGATGAAAAATCCCTCTTTTTATTTGATTGCTTAATCAACACCATAAAAATACTAGAGGCGGGCAACAATGACATGTGAATGGGGCCAATGTTGAATTTTTTTCAAACTGTATCTGTATGCATTGAAATTTGACATGGATAGAATATTCACATACCTTAATGATATGGGAGGGTTTTTGGACTCAAAGTTCACTCACACACCCACTTTATTCCATCATCATATCATCATGTAAACCATAAACCTTATTTTTCATATGTTTTAGTAGATATGTTAATGATTCCAAATTTCATATTTGTATTTGACTCAAGGTCCAGCTAGCTTGCAAAGTATAAAATTTTAATTTCAAATTGATAAACCAAATATGAAATGAATTAAAGTATCATTTGATATCGTCGCAAGAGAGACGAATGTAAAAATTCTTGCGACGAATTAGCTATACTACGACGGAAAAAGTTTGTCGATAATATAGCTAATTCATTGCAAGAATGTGTCTAATTTGAATGGTGTTAGATGGTTTGCAAGGAGTGTAGGGCTTATAATACGGTGCAATGTAGTGTAGTCTATAAGAACGATCTCTATGCCAAACCTCAAAATGGATAGTACCATATCTTGTTCATAAGACAAATATTCTTTGTATGTTTCCTTTGTGGTGGCTCAAGCCCTCAATACACATGATGCATGACAATGAAATGTAACGATTTGACTATTGAATGATAGTGTTATGTCACCCATGGTTAAGGAAATAACATAAGGTTCTTATTTCCTATTTTAATATTCTTAGAATTGAGATTCGTTACATAGTCCTTGAAAAAAGACAAATGACTTATGTAGCAGATATTTGGTCTTTGTGTGGGACATTTTATGCCATTAGTATGTTTTGTACAAAATTAATGGATCTTGGGGACTACACCATTGTCAAGGAATGAAGAAAAAGGAACAAGGAACAAGGAAAGAGGAACGAGGAACACAAAACAAGGAACAAGGAACAAAAATTGTACTAGGACTAGACACCGACAATAGTGACCTGTGAATGGGGCCAACAATGAAATTTTTTCAAATAGTTTCTGTATGCACTGAAATTTTACATGGATAAACTATTCGCATCCCTTAACGATATGGAAGGGTTTATGGGCTCAAATTTGACTCACACACCCACTTTCTTCCATCATCAATTCATCATGTAAACCATAAACCCTAATTTTCTTTCAAAGTACACAATTTGGTTGATGTAAGTTTTAAGTTTGCTTTAGTCTTTCTTCATTTTTCTTTCAGGTTATACATTAATGTATATACAATGTATCCGTGTCATAGTTGTGATGAAAATCCCTCTTTTTTGTTGATTTCTTAATCAACACCATAAAAATACTAGAGGTGGGCAACGTGACATGTTAATGGGGCCAACATTGAAAAATTTTCAAATTGTTTCTGTATGCATTGAAATTTGACATGGATAGACTATTCACATGCCTTAATTATATGGGAGGGTTTATGGATTCAAATTTCACTCACACACCCACTTTCTTCCATCATCATATCATGATGTAAACCATAAACCCTATTTTTCATATGTTCTAGTAGATATGTTAATGATTCCAAATTTCATATTTATATTTGACTGAAGGTGCAACTATCTTGTAAAGTATCAAATTTTAATTTCAAGTTGATAAACCAAATATGAAATGAATCCAAGCATCATCTATATTCGTTGCAAGAGAGACGAATGTAAATAATCTTGTGACAAATTAGCTATACTATCGACGAAAAATGTTCGTCGATAGTATAGCTAATTCGTCGCAAGAATGTGTCTAATTTGAATGGTGTTACATGGTTTGCAAGGAGTGTAGGGCTTATAATTTGGTGCAATGTAGTGTAGTCTATAAGAACAATCTCTATTCCAAACCTCAAAAATGGATAGTACCATATATATTTTGTTCATAAGACAAATATTCGTTGTATGTTTCCTTTGTGGTGGCTCAAGCCCTCAGTACACATGAGGCATGCAAATGAAATGTAACAATTTGACTATTGAATGATAGTGTTATGTCACTGTTGTGGGTGGGAAATCCCCCCTACAGACTAGCACTAAGGGTTTTATCATGCATGCAGAAAATGACCATTTAAAGGCCTCTACTTTTTTCTCTTCTCCCAACACAAAATCCCACATTCATGCAATACAAAGGTGCAAACAAGATTAGGTAACTCTACCTTAAATCCTTCGTTTTATGTCGATCCCTTTGCTTTCACTCACTCCTTGACTGCAAGTCTCCTCCCAAAGATGACTTGCATTCACACATGGACAAACAGAGAGCTGCAAACATGCATTTCATATACTAATTGCTGGGTTATATGTGACAATATCATAAAATAAATACAAAATTTGAACACATGATATGGTGGGATGAAAAAAGTATTCCTTTTTGTATTAATCTTCACAAGAGTAAAGTTTACAATATGTGGTCGGCACTACTCCTCGAATCTGGTCCTAGGCTCCTCTTCCACTATGCTCCAACTGCTTCTGTATATGCTTCTCTTCACACAATAGTTGCAAAAGGTTGAGGCGAGGGTAATGCTAATTCAGGTAGAGTTTCTTTACTATGTTTTATATTTTTTCGGGTCGAGTGACTTTCCATGCATGGTTGAAAGGTTTAGTTAACTTACCCAAAACTGTGTGTTCCGTCGACAAATTTCCATTTTTCATGCTTTTGAAGGTACATGCGGGCTGTAGTGGGTCAGCTAGAGTGTACACGCAGGCTGTAGTGGAGCAGGGTGCGTGTGCCTTTAAAAAGGGTGTCTTTAAGAAGAGTTGTTTAGTACTAGCTTGGCAAAGAAGGAATATGAGATGGCCTAATGCCAGGTAAGCATGTCTGGTGAAAATTAGGGTTATAACAGATGCCCCCTAATGTGTGAGGTCAGAAGAGCATCTGATGGATGAAATGGATTATTAATCTTTATTAGTGTACCAAACCAGTGAGACCAGGGACCAGAATTCAGGAGGTGCCATCTGCAAAATAACAATTGTCTCATTGAGGCAGACATACTCGTGCTCGAAATGAAATAAAATCATGGATACCAATAAAATACACTGTAGATCCATGTCATATAACGATATAAAGTGTAGTCGTGAGCAATACAAAACGAATCTACATCTCGAAATAAAAAAGATATACATTTATAGTATCCATCTTCAAGAAGTGAATCAGGCATGATGGCTAGAGATGAGGCCCTCGGAGCTCGAGCATCAACTTCAAAATCTTCAAAAATCGGGTAGGAGTGTAATGTAAGTGTACGACTTCACTACCCAGAGGTCTTCGACAGCTTGTCAGGAACTGACTAGAGGATTTTGATGATCAGGTTGAGGGCTTCATGGATTTCGAGCAAAGACTTGATTGGGCTTTCGGGATGACCATGCATGAGGATAAGAGACAATATGCAGAGGGGGACGACTCAAGCTTGGTGTTATTCCTAAGTTTATACTTTAAGGCTCTAAAGTATACCGTCAAGGCATCCGAAAAGATAAAGAGAATTAAGGGGTAAGAATCAATTGTGAAAGGTAAATCAGAGTTGGTTTCTCAACTATCTCTGTCTAGCTTCCTATTGTTCTTGGATGCTGATATCTCTCTCGATAACTGTCCATGAGCATTCTAATTCGACCCGGGTAGTTGTTGTTTGCAGGATAGTGTAAATTAATTTCAAAGCAATGCTAGTTTGATCTTGAAGGCCAGGTTCTATGTTAGGTTGTCTATTATTTGGGACAGTCATGGGGAGTAAACTTTTATTGAATTATAAAATGTTTAAAGATTTGTTGCTTCAGTTTTGAGGGATGAAATAGAAAAAGAATTTTGGAACTCAAAATAATAACACAATAACAGTAGAGGTCGTTTCCTGTACTTGAAGTAATTTGAGAATAGTAAAATAATAAAAAAAATAACGCTGCCGAAAAATATGAGGCTTTAATCATGAAAGAATCTCATATCATAACAGAAGAAGGAGAGAAAAACGAGATTTCTAATGAAATATAAAATATAACCATCCAAATGACCTACATGTCTTGAAACTACTGATAGCAATCACAGAGGAAAAACTGTAAATGATTAGATAATCAAATAAATTCAAAATACAATAGAAGTTTGAGTTAAACTATGGCTGATCACTCATTAGAAAGACATGAAAAGAAAGATGTTAAAATATATTGAAAAAAGAGTAAAGGAACACATAACTTCAAGTTGACAGAATTCAGAATCTCTTCTGCATTATTTATATCACTGTAAATCTAAAAACTTCTAATACAATTGGCTCCCAAAAAACCAAAAAATCCCTTCTCAGTCTTATGAAATTATATTTATACATGATCACCAATTTTTTTTTTTTTGTTGATGATTAACTAACTTCCGAAGACTAACGATTACATGAATGTGAAATATTGAACCGTTTATATTTCTATCTTTATCTTCTTTGATTAATTTCGATGATGAAATTTTCAAAATAATACTTTATTTCTTTGTTGATGAAACTCCTTCTTCTGTTTTGAGACAATCAATACATTTTCCCAGGAGCTGCACCAACACCCTAAGAGCCTATGGAATATGTTTTGCCTCAAATAGGAAGAATTTTCTCTGTAGTCCTGGTAGACGGTCATCAACTATCTTTCTTGTAAACTCAATAGTTTGTAACTTTAAATTCGGCTTCACCATCCACCTGTTAATCTGTGTAACATCAATTACCTTTATCTGTGAGATTTCTATTTAAATTTCATCTAGATTCTCCTTGAAATTTAATTGACGCCTTCCAATGTTGATTTGTCCCAATAACCCAGGACAGTTGTCTCGTCCAATGTTCAACGAAGCCTTATCTAGAAGATCGAAAATTGCTTGGCAATCATCGTTAACCTCTTTGGTTATTCTCTTGTTTTCGACAAGGCTTGCCTCCCAAACCTTCAGTATTATATCCCCTTTGATCTGCTCTGAAAAAAATAACTTTTGAGTCTTTATGATCTCCTCTTTTACTGCAAGAATCAACTCCTTTTGAAAAGTGGTTTTGGCTACTTTTGCTTCCCTCTCCTTTAAGAGGATACTGTCGAAGGATTTGCTTGTCTCCTGAAAGTAAGTCTGAACAATTTCTAGCTTAGAGATCAATCCCTGTTGCTCTTTTTCTATTTTTGCATGTATTTCTAATGCCTGGGCTTGGAAAGTTTCCATCTCTACCACTTGATTTTGGATTGAACTCATCTTGTTCTGTAATTGTTTATTCATTTCTTCCTGATGTAGGACCTGTGCTTGACTGGCCTGTATCTTCATGTTCATTTCATTTAATCTTGTTCTTAATATTTGAATCTCTTGTGTGTCACTGGTTCTAGCTCGTTCTAGCCCTTTGTTTATTTCCAGACTGATACGTCTTTTAGTCTCCCTTAATTGACTTTGTATCTGGGCTATCATTTGGTCTTTTTGTTGTAACCTAATCCTCAAACTTCTTATAGAGTGTAAATTTGCTGATGCGAAGGCTCCCATTGTGCCTGCTATTTCTATAGCGAATTCCCCTTCTTCAATATTTTTTCCATCTACGATGATCTTATGCTTTTTTATCATCGTGTCTCCTCTTAGATGCATTTCCTATTTCAAGATAGCCTTTCTCTTTTTACTGAAAAAATAATCGGATGAAGGAATTTCGTCTCTACAAATAGGTTTGAGATCACTAACATATAGAGCTCCCTCTTGGGGGTTTCCATAGGAAGATTGCAATGGGTTCAGAGAAGTAATAGGGCTTCCAAGATTTGTTGATACCGTTCCTCCTATTTTTTCGGGAAAATTCTCAGGGATTTCTGGAGATGTTTCCAACTCCTTTCCTTTCCCTGACTCCGAGTTCTTGATTTGTAGAACTTCTGTTCTTAGTGAAGGAATTTCAGTATCCTTCAAACTTTCCTTTGTATTTTCTTTATTCTATGCATTTGATTCAAAACCTGGGGGAGGTCCTTCCTGCTCTAGAGGGGGAATTGTGTATTGACCTTGCAATATCTTCGGTAAAAAACTTCTCCTATGGCTTTGAAAGGTCATAAAACCGGTCTGTAAGTTGAGTGGCAATGCTTGTACTCTATTTAATACTTCCTCATAAGTTTTGACCTCTTTGAACATATCATCATAAGCGGACCTTTCGTGTTCATAAGATTTCATACCGCAGTGTATCAGGTGTTTGTTCACAAGTTGATAAGGGTCATGCTTTCTGTGCTCAATATTTACCATTTTGATTTCTTCGAGCGTTTCTACTTCCAACTTGGAATGGACCAAGTTTAGTAATGAAAATTTCCCAATATGCACAGGGAAGATTGGCCAGGATTTCTTTTGAGCCGCCTTTAGCTCTATTCCAATACCGCCTTTCACTATTTGGTGTGCTACCTCCCTTAATACCAGACTGTCTGGGAGAAATTTTGGAAGTTCATGAGGAGGGACTGAGCACCCATAAAACCTGATGTAGGATAAAATTTCTTCGATGAACCAGTCGGCTATTGCCCTGAGGTTTTCTGAGACTATCTCAGAGATGCGAGGAGGGTCACAACCATGAAGCATTTTATGCATTGGTATTATTACGAAATGACAAATCTTGTAAAATGATTTTTTTGTGTTTTCTTCCCACAACTCTAAATGATACTCGTGGATGGGTTGGGGGTAGGTTATGTTCCAATTCCAATTCATTAGAGGGAATAGAGTCAAAAAAAAAATGGCGTCCATTATGTATGCCGACGTGTAAAAGGCCACTGGTTGACCTTGGGCTTTTGCGGCTTTGTAATTTGAAACCGCTTTGGCCAAGTTATCGGATAAAATCTTGCTCCAGTTGAAACTATATCCTTCTGATGCCTCCTGTAAAAAGGGTACCCAATCCGCAGGAAAATGACAGGGGTTATTTTTACCAAATATTATGTACAACATCATGGCTACATAAACCATGTATTCATTCAAAGATGCGGTGGCATAATTTCTGTGAGTGTCGGCCCTAAATTTTGATGGGAATATCCACCATCCTTTGATTAAATCGGGATACGTTATGTCTGCCTCAGTGCACTCCTTCCTTTGAAATTCAGCTATAAACTCGGCATTGTAAATATATTTAGGATTGGGTGAGAGTTTGTACATTACTTGGATATGTTCAGGTCTGAATGAGCCGATAACGACCGACTGATTGTTTAGAATACTTCTCTTCGGAATATCAATCTTTTCTAGAGCCCAACTGATCATGTCATTATACGCCACAAGCCGTGGGCGTGCGACAATCTTGTGAAGCTCGGATTCAGCTATGTCCCGAAGGTGATTCTCGAAATCATTTGGGAAATTTTTGATTTCATAGTCCAGAATTTCATGGATTTGTCTCCAGGATTTGATCGAGTCGATAGCATGTGGTGTTGTGTCGGAGATGATATATGCCTTTGGACTACAAATCTCAGTTGTATCTTCACTCTTCTTAGGTTCTTTCTTTGGTGCCATGATTTTCGTATTAGAATGAAAAAATTTCACAGAAAAGAGATGTATGAGTTTAGCTGAATGCGTGTTACACCTGATAGCACAAACTAGGATAAATTTTGAAACACAGACCTTTAATTCTCTTTTAACTCATTTAATTGTGAAGGTATTGACACAACTATCAAGAAATTAATACCTTAAATGCAGTGAATATTTATGAGATACACATTAGTGTCACATCAGTCATCAGTTATCTGTTATTAATGTGGTCATATTTCGACAATCCCAGATTCAAAATTTGAAAGATTTCATTCAACGGTATCGAATATAAGAAAAAACCTAAGAAGTTTAATTACCGTTAATTGTGTTTTTAAAATAGAGTTAGTTCAGCTTAAACGCTGATTATGATTTGAGACTTCGTGTTTCGGGGATCGTGAATACATGAGGTATGTCATCGCTAAACCCCGATTCTCGAGATTGCGAAATCACGATGAGATTAGGTTAGGCCATAACTTTTGTATTAGTAACTTAATTAATCAGGATTAAAAACTAACTTCCATTATTTCGGGAAAACGGGAATCAGGATTTCATGATTCAATATGTATGGAAAACATATGGTTTCGAGTAGACCCGAATCCCGAAAGGTTTTAAAAAATGTTAATCAACTCCTTTAGGGTTTAATTTTACCTTGATTAAAAATAACTTTACAGAATGCGCGTCGGGACTTTTAAAACACTTTTGGTTTTTTGCCTTTGATTATTCAAAGAATAAAGCTTGTCGGTACTTTGGTACCGGTCTTTTGGAAATGATAGTGAGGGTTATGCTTTATGAAAAGACGAAACCCAAAAAAGGAAAGTTTTAGTCTTAGAGATAAAAAACTTTAAAAACTGTTTCAACATAGGCTCCAATTGGGGACCTCGTCTCCTTGTGGGACGAGGAGAATGAGTAGACTTAGTGCCTTTATTGGGAAAATGGCGTCAAAGGATACTTTCTGCAGAACTTGCTTAGGAAGGGGATACACAGGGAAAAAGAGATTTCATCTTTACTTTTGAAAAGATTTTCAAAACTCCCATGCGTTGTAAACTCAGTTGTAGCCCCATTCATGATATTCTCCTTCTCGCTACTGAATTTGGGTCTTCTTCAAGATGATCAAAACAATCCTAGGAAATCCAACATATCTTGCGGCTTTTGGCTTGCATCAAATGAAGTAAATTTCATGTTTTTAAATGGGGAGCCCTGTCTGAACTTGGGATGCAGATCCGATTTCGAAAAGGCTGGTAACCAGAGTAGAGTAAAATTTACGTATGAAAACCTTACAGATACCTCAGATATTGCTTCACTACCAGCGAGCCTGTTCAGTACCCCGGTGAAGTTATCTGTCCCTTTTTCTTGAATTTCCTTTCACCACTTCGAATCATAATTATGCATTTAAATGCTGAGACGAGGGCAATCATTTATGAATTTCCTTTCATCGTCTTTTTGGACTAGATGCGGACAATCAAATATGAATTTCCTTTCACCATATGTCTTATATTTTACTTTTTGAACATGAAGTGGGGGAAATCAGTGGTACTAAGTATACCAGGGATGATACCTACGTAAAATTTGCAGTGGAGGTCTATCAACTTGCTTTGATTACCCTGGACCAACCTTTTCTTAACTTTCAAAGCACCTTAGCTCACAGGGAAAATGGGAAAGATTACTTCCAGGGGCCTTCCTTCAAGAAAGCCTCAATCGTTAGAAACTGTTAAGAAACCTAGGAGAGTCAGGATTAGCCTACACATAACTTTGTTTAGTCGGAGAGTGAGGAGTTATGAGGACTGGCTTACCTTTTAAGATCCGTTTTCCAACTTCCAAAGCTAAGACGTAATCTCTTCTCCCTCTGTGGGAAACCCGAAAAGATGCTTGTTTTTTTTTTTAAGAAGGCAAAACTGAGGGTAGAAAGGGGCGACGGAGAAAGACCTGGAAATCGAAAAACAGGGGTCATGGATTAAACCCAACTCTTGGAACCCTTTCTTGGAGACGCTTTACTCTCTATGCTTATTTTAATTACCTCTTATCTTTATCTAGGTGAAATTCTTAGGACCCAGAGTAAGAACTCGTTCTTTTAGTGACATATCACACTTACAAGACCATCACCGCACTTTAGAGACCTTCGTTTGAAAAATAGACTTCTCTGGAATTCACACCTTTGCCTTACCATTTTCGTTCTCTTTTGAAATAACGAAAAATCTTTTCTATCACCTGTTTTCGGTGAATTTATCTTCCGATATATGGCCGTCTGTTTTCTCCTTTCACTTGTTTGGGCTGTAGGCCGGGATCCAGTAAGGGAACAATACAAAAAGTATCAGGGCTTTAAAAGAATTGAATGCATTGAAAATTTTGTATTCCTACTTCTAGAAAAACATTGACCTATTTTATTTTTGACGAAAATAGACTTACCAAAGAAAATTATGAAATAAAAAAGAAAACACAAACCGATATATATAGTGGGAATTTTGGAAACCAATTATTTCATATAGTGTTTTACATAACGCTCGTTGACAGGGGCGTTGAGGATTTTACCATCCAAATTATCTAATAGAAACTTTTTTTTTCCTTTAGGAGCTATAACCTTGAACGGTCCGTACTAGATGTGATCAAATTTACCATGTTTTGCCGTGTCTTCTTTCCTAGCATCCCATTTTAAAACCAAATCTCTAGGGATAAATTCTCTGTCTTTGGACTTATGATCGAATAACACTTTCATGTTGTCCTGGTATTTCTGCAACCTTTTGTCCACTTCGGCCCTGTGCTGTTGGACTTCAATCAACTGGTTTATTCTTCTTGTGACATGATTTGGTTCTTCTTTCTCATCTTGCCAAAGTTTCATTATGGGAAGTGCTAGATTTATAGGTAATACTACATCGGTCCCGTACACCATTTGGAAAGGAGAAGTGCCGATAGACTTTTTCATGCCTATCCGATTTGCCCACAAAGCGTATTTCAAATGCACATGCAAAGATTTCTTATTTTCGCTCAACACTTTCTTAATTATATTGATTAGGCTCTTGTTTGAAGACTCGGCCATCCCATTTCCCTAGGAGTAATATGCTGTGGAATGACCAAGCACGATATTTTACTTTTGGCAAAAACTGACCATAGCCATAGATTTAAAGGCCTGGGCGTTATCTATGACTATCTTTCAGGGACAAGCGAATCTAGAAAAAATATTGTCTTCTAAGAAATTTATTACCATCGAATCCATAGCCCTTCTAGTTGGAATAGCCTCCACCCATTTGGTGAAGTAATCTGTAGCAGTTAGGATCCATTTATGTTGAGCGCTAGAATGAGGATTAATTTTGCCTATGAAATCTAATCCCCGTTGCTTAAAAGGGGCTTCTGTTTTGACCAGAACCAACGACATCGCTGGGAGTTTATGCTTGCCTGCAAACAATTGGCAAGGGTTGCAGGCTCGGACCTTGGCGTTGACGTCTGAGAAAAGTTTGGGCCAATAATATCCTGCCCTCAGGATATTATAAGTCGTTTCCCTCCAGGCGTGATGTCCTCCACACACTCCTTCGTGAAATTGGCTTATGACCTTCTCTATTTCTGATTCAACTAAATAAACAAACAGGAAGCTAAGTGGGTCCTTCCAATACAATTGTCTTTCAGATATATAGTACTTGACCACATGCAGCTTTAGCGTTCTAGATTTAGATGGGGGTAAGTCACTCGGGCACTTCAAGGTCAACAGATAGGACACTATGTCTTTGTACCAATCTAATGAAGAAAACTTCTCTTCAATTCTGATTTCAATTATTTGTTCATCGATATCATTCATGTCCACACACTCTTCACTTCCCTGTAGGCCATTTATTCCGAGAGCTCTGAAATTTGATTCAGCTAAGAGTTTAGCCAAACCTTGTCCCTTTACTAGTCTCGTTGGTTTTATCTCCAGGTCGAATTCTTGAATTTTGGCAAGCCACTGTCCTCTTTTGCCATCACTATCGGACTGAACCAAAATGTCTTTTACGGAGCTGGTGGGTACGTACGCAATTACCTTAGAATGCAACACGTAGGTTCTAAAATCCTTTAATGCCTTCACCGTAGCATATGCTTGTTTTTCCATTATATCATATTTGAGTTCAACGTCTCTAAGACTTTTGCTAAAAAAAGCTATCGTTTGCTCTAAACCTTCTTCATTTTTCTGGAGGAGTACCTCGACAAGTGTGTGTTCAGAGGCAAATGAGAAAATAAGAAAATCCTTTAGGTAATTAGGGCTTGCCAATACGGGTGCCTCGCTTATAACCTTATTGATGCATGCAAATGATGCTTTGGATTCTTCTATCCATTTCACTTCGTTGTTTTTCTTTAGCATATCTATGATCAACTTCACGATTTCAGCAAAGTTTGGGATAAATCTCCTCAAAAAAATTATTTTTCCTAAGAATGACTGAATTTCTTTTACATTCCTAGGGATATTTATTGTGACTATAGCTTCAACTCTTTTAGGATCAATTTTAATTCCATCTCGAGACACATTATGGCCCAAGAGTTTACCTTCTTGCATAGCAAAGTGAGACTTTTTGGGGTATAAAGACAAACCAAACCTGCAACATTTCCCAAATGTATGCTTGAGATGTATCAGATGATCTTCATTAGATTTAGAAAAAATGGTTAGATCATCAAGATAGATAACGAAAAATTTGTCCCTTTCGCCAATGAAAGCGATATCCATAGCATGTTGGAAAGTAGCACCTGCATTCATTAAACCAAAAGGCATCTTGTCATACATAAATGTACCCCAAGGGGTGGTGAAGGTTGTTTTTTCTTTATCGTGTTCATTGACGACAATTTGATTGTACCCGGAAAACCCGTCGATCATCGACATCCTATTTTCCCCGACTACTTTTTCTAAAATGCGATCCATTTTGGGTAGGGGGTAATTTTCTTTGAGGGAGGACTTATTTAGATTTCTAAAATCAACACACAGTCTAATTTCCCCATTTTTCTTTGTAACCGGGACCAGGTTTGCTACCCAATCGAAGTATCTCAATGGTACGATTATTTTTGCATCCAGGAGCTTTTTGGCTTCCCTTTCGACCACGAGCAATAAAATAGGATTGATTTGTCTGAGTTTTTGTCTAAAGGGTTTGACACTAGGCTTCAGGGGTATCTTATGTTCAATCACAGTGGTGTCATAGGTTATAAGCTCTTCATATGACCAAGCGAAAATGTCCTTATACTTTCTAAGCAACTCCGCGTATTTACTTTTGGTTTCTGGGGATAGATATTTGGATAGTTTCACCAACCGAGGGTTTTCTTTAGTACCTATGTCATAGTCCTCAACCTCTTCAGGTTGAGGTTGTAGAGTGGATCTTGAAGGGATATCATCTTGATTGAATAATCTTTCCAAGGGAATCAGACCCTTGGGGATCTGGTTATTTTTAAGAACGAGTATTCGGTGATTTGTGATTTTATCGTGGAACTCTTGAGAATCCTCCCCTTCCTGCATGATCCAAATAGGATCATTTTGGTTTTCTTGGTCAGCGTGCGTTTCGACAAACTCGTCTATTGATTCTAAAAAATTGTGAAGCTTTTCATTGTCCTCAAAGACTTACCGATGCTGTATGTTATTCGGTATAGAAGGTCGGTGCCTCATTTGTATGTGGTACTTTAGTTTAAACGTGGTGGGAGGTGTGAATGTTGAGGTTGCTTTTGCTAACGCATCAGCCTGTTGGTTTTCAGTTCTTGGAATGAAATGAACCTTGACAGAGGAGATGAAATTGTCGATCAGATCCCAGACGCAATTCCTATAGGACCTCAACCTAGGATGTTTGGCCTGGTACTGTCTGTTTACCTGTTTTATGATTAGCTCGGCATCACCAAAGACTTTGAGGTTTTTTATTTTCATTCTCCTAGCGGCTTCTAACCCTAACAATAAGGCTTCATACTCGCATACATTATTAGTGTGGTCCTCATTCCAATGTAGTCTGTAGGAAAAGGGAATTATGAATTCATTATTGGTAGCCACAAGGAGTGCCCCAGCTCTAGCTCCAAAGTAGGATGAAGCACTGTCAAAAAAACATTTTCCACACACCAGAGCTATATACATTTTTATTAATTTTTTATTTTTCTGTTTTTCTTCTGTACAACTTTCTTCTATACCTACCTCAATATCATCATCAATGGATAAAATACAATTACCTAAATCTTGATCAACAATATATACAGGGTGGTTATTTGGGTTATGTGGATCACCTACCATGAATGCGAACCTCGTTTCTCTGTATAGACATGTGTACTGTCCTCCAAAAACTGGAATCGTAGCATATGTCATGTCAAGCTGGAGAGATCCTCCAAGCTTGGCACTGCATGACCTAGATAACAACATACCATATTTTGGAGGGATATCGACGACCACTACGTCCATAAGAATGATTTTTGCAGGTATTTGTGCCGGATTTACCACAAAGTCTTTAATCATGCCTATGCATTTGACTTTTCTTGAATCAAATGAATATAAATCTCCATAAGGCCTAGTGATTTCGAGACCTAATTTATCCATAATAGCTTTAGGCATCACATTGTGGGATGCTCTAGAATCTAGCATGTAGTTATGGAGTAGGTGGTCGAACAAGGTTAACGTGATACAGAAGGGAGCAACAATGTCTTTCGCACCTTCAAAATGTGGACCAAAAACTATGTTCGGCTTGTCATCTTCTAAGTTGATGACATCGGCTTGGCTTTTGTCTTCTGAAAAGCTAATCATCTTGGCAATTTGTTTTTTGTATATGGGATTTTTAGCCAGTTCAACAAGTGGGATAGGGATTTTGATTTTGTTTATTTCATTTTTCAGGCTAAAATTTCTCAGGGACTTGTCGCTCTCTATGTTTGGGGCCTCCATTCCTTTCTTTTCATCTTTTCTTTGTGGTGCGGATTTGGTTTCACTCACAGGGACTTGTGTTTTCACGATGGGTGTTCCTACTGACTTTGACTTGACAGGTTGCGTGTCAGCGGTGTGGGTTTTTGCAGTTTGTTTCTTAGCAACCTTTGGAGCCGCTTCATCAGTTTCTCCCCTAGGCAAGATATTTTTTGTTGGGGCGGTTGGAAGACTCATGTTCCTAGGTCTTAAATTGTATTTCTCGTGTAGTTCGGCTATAATATCATCCGCGATACCCTGATAGGTCAAATCTTCAGAAGTACCGTTGCTAACATCGTCTTCAGATCTAATTTCTTCATTTAAGGATTTTTCATAATCTTGTCTTGATAAATAGGGTGATTTACTATCATTGCCAAGATTATTAATATCCTCATCTAACTATTCAAAATCTTCTAGGTCTTCCTCTCCAATGAAGTTTTCACTTTTGAAGGGGGTTGGGATTTTTTTATCCTCATTCTTAATTGTTTTTTGTGGGGCCTGAGGATCAGGATTCCTTCTGAAATCCTTCCTAGGAAAATGATCCCTTTTTGATTTATCTAGTTCCATTTTTGAGATCTTATTTGATAGTTCTCTAATTACCTTAGCCATCTCGTCTATTTTATCTCCCGAGGATTTCCCCGATCCTGAGGATCCACCTTGTTCTTTGAATTTCCTACTTTCTTTGTTCCCGGTTTCTATTTTTGTTTTTAATTTCCCTGATGCCATCATATTCGATTCAATTTCTAGGGCATCATCTTGCATTTTCGTGAGATCTGCTGATCTCCTTTCTCTCAATAATAGAGCGAAATTAGGATCAAAGGCTCCAACGAAAGTCACCTTTGCTACGGGTTGAGAAGGTTTGACCTCGACCGAGATTTTATTATTCAACTTGTTAAACCTTTGCATGAACTCGAGAACTGATTCTGATTTTTTCTTTCTAAGGGATCCAAATTCAGTTATGTAATAGAGGTGGTCTCTCCTTTCCTCCCATTGTTTGATAAAAGCGTTTTCAAGTTCTTCGTAAGATCTTAGAGATCCTGCTGCTAAGGCTCAAAACTAGGTCCTCACCTGTCCTTCGAAATTCTAAAGGAGGAGTCTAGAATAAACATCTTCGTGTTTGATTCCATGGATGTCGGAAAATTGGTCAAAGAAATTTATGTGTTCGTGAGCGGTTAAATCTCCTTCCCCTTTAAATTTGGGAAGGATTTTCATATAATTTTTGGGAAGGTCGTGTAGGGGAACTGGGAGGAGAAGGGGGACATATCTGGCAACTACCTTAGCAAAGATTCCAGGAAGCGGTGCTTGTCCGCCTGCTGGTCCTCCTGGGGCACCACCCCCAGCTCCTGCGCCTCCGTGTGTAGCCATTGATGGATTTGAGGCTGAAGCTCAGAGTGTGTGAGGAGAAGGCTCACGGAAGTTTGGGGTATATATTTCA
>ML837799.1:76748-88241 GCA_009831015.1 Picea engelmannii | reverse complement strand
AAACCACCTTTTTCAATTTTTGCCATTTTTTCCCTATTCAGCATGTCGTCTTCCGGATGAGATTCTGGGAAAACGAAGACGGATTTTAAAAATATGAGAGAGGTTTTTTCTCAGCACAGGATTAGTAACAAAAACCTCTCTCAGTTTTTGCAACGGAGCTACGAGAAGGGAGAATAAAAGACATCTTTGAGGCCCATTTTTCCAGATTCTCAATTTTCCGTTACAGTCCCGATCTTGCAGGAGCTGTTACGGCCAGGTGGGGACGAATTTGGTGAAACCGAAGGAGTTTTTTTCCAGCACATGTCAATCTACAATAACCTCTTTCATTTTTCACCCAGGTGTCATCGTTCAAGAGAAAAACACGTCGTTTCGGACCCCTTTTTCGCAGAAAACCAGTCCGTCTTTCATGGCAGAAAGCTCCAAATTTTGTGGGAGTGGTGGCTATTTTTGGCCGAGGTGGTTAAACCAACTTCCGAAACTTATTGGGATGATCTATCCTATTTATTCAGAGGATTTTAATGTAAAAGGGTTCGACCTGTGAATTTTTTTTCCTTTTCTGCTGGATTGTGGGCCTGGTTACTTCAAGATTTTTTCTCTGTAATTTTGGAACGAGCAATCAGTAATGGAGGAAATGATTTACAGGATTCTTGTGTAGCAGCGTTGGTGGTGTGTCCCTTGTCTGTTTTTAGTCATCTTTCTGCTATCATTCAAACATGTTCATTTCTTATTATTGAAGAACAATAAATGGAGAAGAATTTATGCATGCATACTCTTTGTCCAAATTTTTCAATAATCTTTATGTTTTCTTCTAAAACTCAGTCTATGAATTCTTAACTGCTCATTTGCTCAATTTTTCCTCCCCCATTTCTTCCTCAAATCGACACCCTTCAAACTTGATTCGATCCAACAGTTGTTACTATCTTTCCCTGTGAAGACATTTACCTCTAGATCTGATTTGATCATTGTCTTATAAGCAGACCCCATAGCCCAATGGTGATCTGAGAAACTCGTCAACCACATCCTTATCTAAATATTTCACAAAACCCCAACCCCATACTTTCATAGCTAGCCTAATATTCTCTTCAAACAAAGCTATATCAGACTGAGAGATCCCTTACCAAGTCTTGGAGGGCTAGATCCAAGACTCGAAGCGGTTTTGATGTTACCTTTGTGAATGCCTCACAGCCTTGGGAAAATTACAGAGTGCTAACAGAATGGCGACTCCACTGGGGAAAGTTCCCCAGTAATACACTTCAAAGCTCCAGATCTGATCACTGATGGTGGACAGTGGCCAGACACCAGAAAGGCTAAAATCATTCACCTAGCGACTCCAATCAGCTCCAGACAGTGCCAACTCAAAGACTCCACTGGAGGAAGAACCTAAAGCATGGCCAAGCAGCCTAGAAAGACTAGGTACTCAAGCTCAAATTGCATTCAAGACATATTTGGTTTTATCTACAATCATGTCTTGTCTTTTTCTAAGCCTGATCAAAAGTATATTGATGAAGATTACTTTGACCATCTGTTAATTTATGATCCTCAAGATACTAAACCCCAAATTGTAGATTACGTACATGCTCATACACCTGTGCACATCCCAGATGCACCTGTAGAAACCCTAGTGAGAAATAAGCCTCCTGCTTTATTTCCTACTCTTGCAAAACCTCTGGATGGTTGTAAGCCCCTTGCTTCATCTCCTATGCTTGCAAAAGTCCCAGACCGATACCAGCCTCTAGATTTTCCTCCCATTCTCCATGACCTCCCTGTCAATTACATCAATAATCTGCCTAGGTTTGATGGAGAAAATGGGAAGATCACTACTGAAAATCATATTCAAAACCTTGAGGATTTCCTTGACCTTTATGAGGTTGAAGATGATGATGTCTGTATTAGGATGTTTGCCTTGTCTTTGCAAGGCAAGGTTAAAAATTGGTTTAGAAATCTGCCATCTGCAAGCATCAGAAATTTTCAACAATTTATGCAAGTTTTCCTAGATAGATGGGTGGTCATGAGAAATGTTTTCCTCCTAGAAGAGTATGACCACTTGAAAAGAAATCCAGGGGAGACAGTACATCAGTTTTCAGCCAGATTCAATAAGGTGTATCATGCAATACCTACTGATATAAGGCCACCCCCAAGATCAGCTCACTTGCATTACCCAGATGCCTTCGATCCTGAAATGACATTTCAGTTAAGAGAAAGGAACACTACAAGCCTTGAAGAAATGCAGAGCATTGCAGTTGATGTGGAGACCAACTTGTTGATCAAGAGGTCACAGTTAAAGGACAAAGAAATGGAGCAGCTAAAATTATCAGAAGCTAAACTGTAGATTTTGGCCAGTGCCATGGAAAAGCTGACGTAGAAGATTATCATAAAAGAGGAGCTTGCTATCCAAAGACATCATGTTCCATTGATTTCAGAGAAAGACACGGTAACAATCCCCAAACATTTTTTTGCTCATCCTAGGTACCATGGTTTGAATAATGATTCATTCATGTATTCAATTCACAACACAGTCATAGATGAAGCTCCATCTCGACTTGTAGAGGAACAACCGACTGACATGATATGCATGTTCAATGGCTTTTCATCCATGGATGATTTACCCAAGCGTGACCAGTATGATGATGATCATGAGGCTGAAATGGAGGTTGAATGTGTAGAGAAACCGGCAACATGTCATTGGCAGGAAGAAGATCATCTACAGTTCAGGTATGACAATCATCCCTTGCAAAACAATCATGATAGCGATGAGGAAGAGATAGAAAATTTCAGAGTCAGGGAAAATTCTTTGCCCTTATGTTTCTCTTCTTTTCAATTTTTGAGAAGAAATTGTAGACGAGTTGGCATTGGTAAAGTGGGAGGAGGTTCTGATCAACTAGGGGAAGATGCTAGTGTTGATGTGGAGGCTGTTCTAAACCCAAAATTGCAGCACTTTACCTACTCTGATTTTCAAATTCCAAATGAAATTTTAAAGCCTGAGACAAACTGTGAGTTAATCCAAAATAACTCTGTACCATTGTGCTTTAATTCATTTCAAATTTTGAAGGCGACTCTTGGACAAGAGTTGAAGGATAAATACATAAAATGTCATGAAATATCATTTGAATCAATGCAGCAGTCTTGTCAGTCTTTTCAGGATCCCATAGCTGATCGGTTGGATGGCCTGTGTGGTCAAAGTCTCCCTTCATCATCCAGATATGGGATAAAACGCTGTTATGATATTGACATGATCAGGCAGTCAGCTTCATTGTCTTTTGTAGCAGAGGCATCATTTCACAAACCATCAGAGCATCCACAGTCATATGAGGAAGTGTTGAAAGACACATAAGGCATAGGTGAAAAATCGAGTCTTGATGCTGAGTTGTTTGAAGTTGAAAATAAAAATATGGGCCAAACCTATATTGATCCTGTAAATACATATATGGAGAAATTTTTTAATACATGATATTTTTCTATTTCCAGTGTTTTTCCTATTGCTCAGGTTTATCAAAACTTATGTAAGGGAAAGCAGGTTGGAAATTACTCTCAAGCACGAGTAATAGACTTATTTCTGAGTTTCATCATAGACAGTGAAAGAACAGAGCCACTAAATCAACTACTGGATTGGCTCCATTGGAATTTTCCATTACCTAGCTGAGCAATGATTAGAGTAGGGTAGGTAGGAAAAAATGAATAAGCTCAGCATTCCAAGCATCTCTTTTTAAGCAGTGTTTATTTTCATTTGGTTTCAGTTGCAAGATGAAAACAGGTACAAGTTGCAGAATAAGATTTTGGGATCAGCCCAATGGATAAAGCACCGGTCTGCATGATTCACAGGTCTGTGGTTCTTGACACCTCCTGAAAGAAGATTCCATCCCCAGGTGGAGCCTATGTTGGGGTCCTATAATGATAGGCGTCTCGATTCTTCGACTGTTGATTTGGCGTTTCTCTCGTGATGATGAAGTATGGCTCGGTTGATCCTGTTTCCTCCCTCCATTCTTTTCACTCGATCCCCCATCACCCTGCTGTATCCTTCATACACGTTGTGCCCTCACTCCTTTGTCCCATGGCCCCATTGATTGACTACTTTTCCCGTCACCCATCCATGAATAATGAGACTTAGGATAAAAACATTAAGTCAATAATGCTAGTAATAAAATTTAATGTAGTTAGTTTAATAAGCTAGATTAGTTAATAATTAGTTGGTTAATTAATAATAAATCAATTGTTAATTAATTAATTAATTAATTAATGGTTAATAATATAGTTAGATTAGTAACTAGATTAGTAATTAGGATTAATTAAAAATTAAATAAAAAGAAAATACAAAAAACAATATAAAAATATAAAACAATTTAAAACAAACAAAAAAATAAAATATAATAAACAATATATATATATATATATATATATATATATATAAATACAAAACATATTCAATATAAAAATAAAATACATAAAACAATAACCAAAAACAAAAAAAAATATAATACAAATTATATAAAACATTTAAATCAAAACATAAAAAGCATAAAATAAAACATGTAGAACGTAACACATAACACATAATAATAAAAAAATTAAAAAAAAATTAAAAACAAACACTAAAAATAAACTAACCTAAGTATACCCCCCTCATACGTCACAATCCACTCCCACCAAAACTCCTGCTCACATATTATACCTCACGCCCCTCCATTATATACCAAGCAATTAATCCACGACCCATAAAAATTCCGGACCCCCCCTCAGCATCCGGACTTTAACGAGAGGGGGGGTCCGGAATAATGGTTTTGAAAAACAACCCCCTCCATGTGTCATGTTCTTATTCCTGCGGACCCTCCCCCCCCAAAAAATCTCTTACCACCTCAAGGGGGGTCCGGAATACCGCTTTCCCGAAAACAAAACCACCTTTTTCAATTTTTTCCATTTTTTGCCTATTCAACATGTCATCTTCCGGATGCGATTCTGGGAAAACGAAGACGTATTTTAAAAATCCGAGAGAGGTTTTTTCTCAGCACGGGATGATTAAAACAAAACTCTCTCATTTTTTGCAGTGGAGCTACGAGCAGGGAGAATCAAAGACATCTTCGAGGCCCATTTTTCCAGATTCTCAATTTTCCGTTACAGTCCCGATCTTGCAGGAGCTGTTACGACCAGCTGGGGATGAATTTGGAGAAACCGAAGGAGGTTTTTGTCCAGCACATTCCCATATACAATAAAATATTTCAGTTTTCACCCAGGTGTCATCGTTCAAGAGAAAAACAAGTCTGTTCGGACCCCTTTTTCGCAGAAAACCGGTCTGTCTTTCATGGCATAAAGCTCCAAATTTTGTGGGAGTGGTGGCTATTTTTGGCCGAGGCAGTTAAACTGACTTCTAAAACTTATTGGGATGATCTATCCTATTTATTCAGAGGATTTTAATGTAAAAGGGTTTGACCTGTGAAAATTTTTGCCTTTTCTGCTGGACTGTGGGCCTGGTTACTTCAGGAGTTTTTCTCTGTAATTTTGGAATGACCAATCAGTGATGGAGGAAATGATTTATAGGATTCGCATGTAGCAGCGTTGGTGGTGTGTCCCTTGTCTATTTTTAGTCATCTTTCTGCTATCATTCAAACATGTTCATTTCTTATTATTGAAAAATTGTAAATGGAGAAGAATTTATGCATGCATACTCTTTGTCCAATTTTTTCAATAATCTTTATGTTTTCTTCTAAAACTCAGTCTATGAATTCTTAATTGCTCATTTGCTCAGTTTTTCCTCCCCCATTTCTTCCTCAAATCGACACCCTTCAAACTTGATTCGATCCAACATTTGTTACTATCTTTCCCTGTGAAGACATTTACCTCTAGATCTGATTTGATCATTGTCTTATAAGCAGACCCCATAGCCCAATGGTGATCTGAGAAACTCGTCAACCACATCCTTATCTAAATATTTCACAAAAACCCCAACCCCATATTTTCATAGCTAGCCTAATATTCTCTTCAAACAAAGCTATATCAGACAGAGAGATCCCTCTCTGAGTCTTGGAGGGCTAGATCCAAGACTCGAAGCGGTTTTGATGTTGCCTTTGTGAATGCCTCACAGCCTTGGGAAAATTACAGAGTGCTAACAGAACCCGAGGGAGAATTCCTGCTAGAACCTCATTGCATACTGGACAGAAAGGAAACCCCACTCAGGAACTGAACCATTGCACAGGTCAAGGTGCAGTGGAAACATTTTGGCCCAGATGAGGCTACGTGGGAAATGGAAGATGCTATGAAATATGCTAATCTGATTTTGATTACATATGTACATACACATCCTATTAATAGATAGAACATCGAGGATGATGTTCCTTTAAGGGGGAGGGAATTTCAACACCCTGTTTCCCCCATCCTGTAAAAATAACTATATTGGCCAAGAACTATGGAAAACTCAAAGATGTGAACGTTTGATTTGACAGACCTTTGTATAAAGGGTCAATGAATGTAAATAATGTTATGAATATGTGTTGCATGATTGTTGGGAGGGGAATGTGCTGAAAGAGACCACGATGGTTGATGAAAGGTGGTGGAAGGCACCTGGAATGGTGGCGTTAACTTCCACCGAACCAATACCGTATTGGCCTTTTACTGGCTCAAAGACCAAAGCGACTCTCTGACCCTGGAATGAATTACTCACCAGGGTGGTAGGTGGGGAGGCTCCTCATGAGTTAATGAGGGGATAGGGGTGAACCGCCCTTCCGTAGAATCCCTCAGACCTGATCACAGATGGGAAAATTCATGCCACATGCAACCTTGTAGGACAAGGCAAGAAAGGAAGTGTGGGGGAGGGGGGGGAGAGCGCACGTGAGGGGGATCACAGAGGAAGAAGACAGAAGGAACTCTGGAGAGACAGGGAGTCCTGAATATTGGAGGAGAAAGAAAAACCTTCATTCTGGACTTCCGTTGAGCTGGAAATAGGAGATTGAATCTCCAAGCATCGTGGTCTAGCTCGGGGGTGGCTAGTGGTAAATCCATCTGGATTCATTGAGCCTACGGTTGGGTGGAAACGAGCACCCCTCTCCGTAGTCGCAACACGACTGGTGTTGCCTGATAAGTGTTATGTCTTATATTTCAAACTGAATGCATGCTCATGTTTATACACTCATGAATGTTTTCTGTATGGAAGTGTTTGCCTGTGTTTTGATTTGAAAACAATGGATGCTTACTTATACTTATATGACCATAATTGGTCTAGACATAGAATGACTAGGTTCAGGATACAAGTTCGTGCCCTAGAGAACAACCCCATCTACCTGGCTCGCGCTATACATTGACTTAATTTCCTAAAGGCACTTCTCCCGGGAAGTTTCCTTGCACTCCCGAGTCGGAGTAAGTCCCTTGAAAGGGCTACTCTGATAGTAAACCCATGAGTTTCCCTTACCCCCTACCGCATAGTATATAGCTCGGAGATTTAGGAAGGCTTTAGTCAGATCACCAAACCTAGGGATAATTTAACCAGGAACCCTCAGGAGGATTTGTCAGAGCTCTATTGCTCATCGACCTTAACCTTTACATAGGCCAGAGGGTGAACTTGGCAATGTCCTGAAAGTCCCGAAGTAATTCAGAACCACCCATCGACATAGGACGCGTGGCATTCAGGTAGCATTTCACTGACCTGCGACTTGGAGTGGTCAATGGGTAGGATTGCACAAACTCATGATTCGCGAAATCATGACGTGATCGTGGTCATTGATCCAGAAGTGATTTGAACCATCAACTTAGAGGGAATTTTTTTTGGCATTTCAGAGTTTCAGCATCTGGAAGACTAAAGGGCAGGACCCCTCGTCTTCGCAAGTCATGAAGCCACGTTGTGCGAAACCCCGAAGCATCTTAGCAGGAATAATTTTCAGCATTTCGGTGTTTCGGCACCCGGAAGACCAAAGGGCAGGACCCCTCATCTTCGGAAGTCATGAAGCCCCGATGTGCGAAACCCCGAAGCAACTTAGTATGAATAGGTTTCAACTTTTCAGCGTTTCGGAACCTAGGAAACCATAGAGTGATAACCCTCGTCTTCGCAAGTCATGAAGCCCCGGTGTGCGAAATCCCAAGGAAACTTAGCGGGAATAGTTTTCGGCATTTCGGCGTTTTGGCACCCGGAGGACCAAAGGGCAGGACCTGTTGTCTTCGCAAGTCACAAAGCCCCGGTGTGCAAAACCCTGAAGCAGCGTAGCGGGAATAGTTTTCAGCATTTCGGCGTTTCGGCACTCAGAATACCAAAGGGTAGGACCCCTCGTCTTTGTAAGTCGCGATGCCTCGGTGTGTGAAACCTCGAAGCAGCTTAGTATGAATAGGTTTCGGCTTTTCAGTGTTTCGGCACCTAAGAAACCATAAATCAACAACCCTCATCTTCATAAGTTGTGAAGTCCTGGAGTGCGGAACTCCGAATTGGCTTAGTGTGAATAGGGTTCAGGTTTCGGGGTTTGAAGAGTTGAAAAACTCGACCCCCTTTCTTTTTGAACTCCCGGTTACCGAAGTCCCGATACGGCTAGGACTGCTGGATCAGGGGAGAGACTTGCAGCCATCGATCTCACCAAAGGTACGATTTTGGGGTTTGAAGAGTTGAAAAACTGGACCCCCTTTCTTTTCAAACTCTCGGTTACCGAAGTCCTGATATGGCTAGGACCGTCGGACCAAGGGAGAGACTCACAGCCGTCGATCTCACCCAAAGGTAGGATTTTGGGTTTCTGGGTTTGAAGAGTCGTAAGACTCGACCCTTGTGAATCACTGAGTCACAAAGTGCGAAAGGCGCCTCTTGGCTTGGCCGGGGTCATAATCCAATGATAACATGGAGGTGAAGCCCGCACTTGGTACCTGAGTTGTACAAGATGGGTTTTCAATGAAATAACCGGCGGATTATATTAGGGAAAGTCTCGACAGGAAGGACTAACCTGTGCTAGGACCTCGTAGGAACTCGAGGATTCTGTCCCTCAAGAAAAAAGGAGAGAGAAAAAGGCAAAAAATCTATTATGCCATAGTGGGTGTGTTATAGGTTGCCCCCATTCGGGAAAGCAACTGATTAGAAAGCATTGTTACCAAATGCACCGATAAAGAAAACGGTGTTAAACCTACCGAAATATTATGAGAATGTGGTCCTTGACTCCCTGCTCCAAATGACTTATGGTTTGTGTTCAGCCCGACGGAATGTTGGTGGGAACCACCGAGCGAAGGGGACGAAGGAGGTATTTGACCTCCTCCGTAAGGGAAAGCGTTAAAGGGAGATGAAGTGCCCCCCATGGGTCCTTGGAGAGGAGTTTTAGAGATCCCTTCCCCTAGACGTAAAGTCTTTAAAGTGGAGTAGGAAAGTACAGGGATTGTACCTGATCTAGGCATCCTGTATGAGAACGGAGGGCCTATCAAACTCTGTGTGAAAGAACCAGTGGTCACCGCCAAAGATGGGATCGGACCAGTGCTTGAGGTAGAGGTAGTTGAGACCATGGTGGCTCGGACCAACGACGATGGGTTAGGAGGTGGAACACCCCCTGTGGTGACAACCGTCGTGGGAATAGGAGAATTCCCGGAAGAAGTGGCAACATTTGTTTCCATTGCTGCATGTGACACTGTCTGGCGCTCGTAAGGATAAATTTGTACGATGATGGGCACCGAAAGATCAATTGTTGGAGTTTTATATGGACCAATAGCTTCCGCTCCAAGGTCTGAACTAGTTGGTTCCTTCGGATGTTGGTCGAGCACAGTTTCCTGTGACCCGGTCACTTCAAAAGACCCTTGTTGGTCTAGCTTTCACCTTAGTGGTGGCGGGGGTGGCTCTAATGTAACCGATGGCAGGCAAAGAAGCCTTCATGACCGACGAAGCTCGTGATCCTCCACTGTGTAAGAAGATCAAAGACACACTAGGGATTTATGTTCATTCAAAAACAACACACACTAGAAAAAGTCCCTACGAGATAAAACAAAAAATGACTAAACTATTTGGAAGAACAGTTACAACAACCAACACTAGAGAAACTTACTGGTGCAAGTGCAACTCAAATACAGAAGCACCCTCTTGGTATACTCTGCAAAGTGTGGCTCGATGTCTGTCCTGGGTACTGCGGTCTACCCCCTCATTCACCTGTGTAAGTCCCTAAAATAATGGCAACTATGTTGCCAACGCGTGAACAGTCACCAGGTGGGTATTGTCGTAAGCTCAGTGGACCGCAATGAGCAGGGTATCAAGCCTGAAACCTGTCAAGGGTATCGAAAGAAAGTGGTATGGAAGACAACTGAGGACCTCGAACAGATTCGATACCCACGAAGCTCCGTGGCAAATGCAATCGACAAAATCCCAAAACAAGCCCTCTATATGCGTTCCAGACTATGCTTGGTCTGGCTTTGGATGGGTTATATTTTCTACCTTTCCACACGTGACCTCATGTTTAGACCTTATGTTAGAGGGGGTCCTGGATGACTTTCACGATACTGGACTTTTAACACTCCCTAGCACAGACTCTTATGTATGTTTTGCAGCCTTGAAGAGTTTTCTCTCCAACCTAAATCAAGGTTCTAGCCTAGACTAGTTGATGGACCCTACAAACATAAAGTCTAGTTGATTTTAATTAATCTTTAATTTTTTATGGATTGTCTTAAGTCAAAGGTTATGAAAGTGAAACTAGTGATGTTTTGAGAGATGAAAGAAAAGATAAATAGAAAGTTGGAAACAAAATAACTTCTTCTTGACAAAATTTTTAATCATCTTTTCAAACTAAATTTTTTTCTAAGATATTTGAACAACAAACTCAAAACAATATTTCGCTCGACTATGAGATACTTATTGTCCTAAGTAAACAACCAAGAACTTATGAAAGAAAAACTTTTCTTGGTTATTTATTCAAACCAACAACTACTTAACCAAACCAAGAAATAAAAGAGTTTTTTTTTATTTAATGCTCGCAAAGCAAAAAGGAAAAATGACGACAAGTAAAGACCAAGAAAACTTCTGGCCTAAGTGCAGATCACAAAGAGTTACTGATAATAATACACAAACTGATTAAAGAAGACTCTCACACTTGTCTAAAAACCCTATGAAATAATTTTTTTTAGGAAAACATTTTATTGAAAAAAAAAGCTATTTCTATGAGCAGACCTAAGTTGCCAACTGGTATGTCAAAGACCAAGATTAAATCAAGGCAATCCTTGAGAGGTATAGCTCTTGATAAGGAAGAGGATAACTGCCTCTCCTTAAACAAAAAATTTCTCAACAGGCACGCTGCTGACAATTCAAGAGCCAACATGTGCACGTGAGTTGTGTAAGGTCAGAGCGCGTGTACACACATGCAGTCCTTATACAGGCCGTGTGTACCTCTGCAATTCTTCAAAAATGAAAAAAAAAGAAATCAAACACTGGCAGAGACTACCGGTATTGATAACCAGAGTCCCTTGAAGACTCAGAAACTTACTTTGACAGAAAAGAAAAAACAATTCAAGAAAAATTTCATAGAACACAACCAATATGAGGTGGTACCTAAGCTACAAACCGAAAAACAG
>ML837799.1:58568-76648 GCA_009831015.1 Picea engelmannii | reverse complement strand
GCATATACCGATTTATCCTGTAACAAAATTGACGACTCCACTGGGGAAACAAATCATTTTTGTTGTCTTTTGTTGGCCATTTGCTCTTGGTCTACCTATTTCATTTCCAACCAGTCTCTGAGTCTGTAGGAGTCTCTTATAGACTCTCTGGACCTAGAAGTTCACTCAAAATTTTTGTCCCTTTTCCAATTTTTCATAATTTACAACCCTTCTCGCACTGTAGCTCTTTATAGCATGCGAGAATCATTCATTCTTGCACCCTACTTTTTAGTCCAGTGTGACCTCCTCGCACCCTTCCAGTGTCCAGACTGCGAGAATGCCTCATTCTCGCACCGTACTCCACTACTAGGCTGTGAACCCATTTGTAAAAGTTTTGGATTAGGTCTTCTTGTTTTTTTTGATGCCCAGATTTGTTTGTTCATCTGGGAAGAACTTCTTTTTCCAGTGTTTGACTGTTTCTTGACTTCAAATCTTGCGGTCGATTAGTTTTCAGAGATCGAAAAATCTTCTTAATCATTTTTTCCCAGTTTTTACTTCTCAACTTTTTACCAACAAGGGTATAATCTCAGATTTTGAGATCTGAGTGCTTGTTTTGTCAAAAGTCTTTGATCGGATTAAAAGTTGGGATTATTATTTCTTTAGATTGCTTGCTGCTTGGAAAAGTTCTTTGTCCATATACATTTGAAGAAACTTTTTCTTGTCGATTTTTATTTTTATCTCCATTGAAAGATTTGATTTGGGCGTTTATTGAGTATTGTATTTTCATTGGTTGCTTACCTTTTCCTAGTTCCATCCCTATTTTTGGTTTCTAAGAAAAAAAAAAGAATTTTTTTTTGTTCTTTTGAGCAATCATTCAGAAAATATTGGTGTTAAAACATTGAAAGAGAACGAATAGTGAATTTACGTTGTCCATGATTGTTTGGTACTACATTTGAAACGAGAATTGTACATCGTAGTTTGCATTGCTCCAAAAATACTCCTTTCTCCTTGCTATAGATATAATTCATCGAACGAAAGTTTGTATCATTCATTTCTATTTACACACTGTTGGGTCTAAGTCTTACAAAACACCGGTTTCATTTCGGTCTCCCTCTTGAGTAACAACAACCTTTAATAATAACGCACAATTTTTAAAATTCAACTAGTTGCTTTTTCTAGGGCTCTTTTGCACCAACATTAGCTAGGCTAGAGCTTTGGAGTAAGCAGTGAGACACACTCTCCAAAGCACAAAACACACAATAGTATCTTGTGATAGGGAGTGTTAAATTCCATTTGTAGCATTTTGTCTTGGGAAGCCCTTCTCACACAAGGGTCAAACCTGAGGTCGCATTGAGATTGACAAAGTTACCCACCCTACTTTGTTGATCTCGGTGTAGAGATTTCACGTATTACGGGGGTTGCTTGAAGGTATACCCACAATGATGAGTGGAATCCTCTTAGGTTGATTTTGGGCTAGATACCCTGCCCTTGCGTGTGGAATGGACTGTCGACTATCTCCCAAGGCATCATTGTTGTTTGTGCTAACCTTAGTAGCCTATCTTCTTAGAGTCTTACACGAGGTGACTTTTGAGGGGTAAGTCTTCACGATACCTAGAATAGACGTTGGCCAGACTCACTCGGGCTCCTTGGAGGGTATACCCACGATTATGTGTGGGAGATTTCACCAGGGTGTAAGTCCGTTAAGTAGTTCGTCAACGTAAATTTTCCACCCTTTCCCATCCCCTTCTTATCTCGTCATCACGAAGTTGGATTTCATCACCAACTAGTGACTTCAGAATTGGAAGGTCCTGTTTGCTTAGTTTTGATTCCTAGATTTTACTAGCGCATGTTGTTTGTTTACCTAAGTTGGCCATAGAATTTCTTTCGTAAGATTTTAACTCGATCACAATTGACCCTCCACGCCATTCACGTAGAATGAAAGGACTACCCCCAGAAGATCTGGAAGGTTCTCAACCCTTGCCTACCACATCGCTAGAGGGCTCTCCTCAACAGAGTGAAGTCCAAGACGTTGCCACTCCACAAATGGAAAGAACTAACTCTTTAGAATTGTTCCAAATTACCAATTCTGAAGAGGACTTCTGACTTCATCCCGACTCTCGGAGACATATTGTTCGAGTGATTTCTTCCAGAGAAATAGTTGTTGAGTCTTCTGTATTACCAACTAGACCTTTCACAAGACCTGAGGGTCAAGATCCTTTTTGGACTACTGACATTTTTAGACGGGATCTCTTTGGCTCAGGAGCAGGTGTTCATATCACTGTCATACCTGAGCTTCCTAAAACATCTGATCCAGACGCAATACCTTTTACTACTGCCTATTATTTTCCTGGTTCGGACGCTCCACCAACCGACCACATCTTGACTATTCCCCTACAAATGGTCTATTACAAAATGGTCCCAGATACTACAAGTCCTCACACCAAGATTACGGTGGCTAGACAAGCTCCCATTGGCATGCTGCTTTCGCCTAGATTCACCCCAACACTTCCCCCCGGATATCATGCGTTGAATGATTCTATTCCTGCTCCTACACAAATCCCATTCGAGACTCTTGGCATCTCCACTCCTTCTGGGCACCATGTCGTTTCTGGTTTTATTCCAACACTTCCTCGACCCCCTTCCAGAGGGCCTCTTCCATCCCCTATCGGAGGCACCGACCCTAGTGGCACCGTCTCGTATTTCACACCTAATTACCAGATTCCTATTGATGGACAATTTCACCAAGGAGGCCAAACCCAATCGCCTTTTGCAGGACAAATCCCAATTGGAACACAACCCTCGATTGGAAGGAAAACCCCACCTACCCCACCCTATGGACAAAACATACCTCCATCCTTGGCTCAGTATTGGAACTATCTTATCCAAAACAATCCTCACCCGGCTGGGGGGCAACAGCCTCAAGCTAGCTCCTTCATACCCCCTAGTACATGCCAACCATATCCTGGTACGTCCAATCCTATTTGGGGCTCGAATGCTCAACCCCACGCCCCTGTTCAAGGGAACAACCCCAACCAATACAACCCTATAAATTACCTACCTCCACACCAACAACCGAATATGCTCGAATCTTCACATTATATGCAAACTGCTTATGGTCCTACTGGTATACCTACGGGGTCCCTCCCCAAAGTCACCAGTACCCACACGTGAATAGACAGTTACCCTTCTTAGCCACCTTGGACCTCCCTGATTTGTCGAGAATTTTAAATGATCCGATCTGTCACTCTCCTCAATGGCCCGCGATACCAGCCAAAATACCATCCGAAATCCCTAAATTCAATGGTAAACCAGGAGAGGACCTGAACAAATATGTAATGAATTTTCACCTTTGGTGTTCATCCAAATCTTTGATGGATGACTCTATTCGTTTACACCTTTTTCAACAAACTTTCACAGGTTCCACTGCGAAGTGGTATATAAAATTACCACGAGGTTTCTTCACCAACTTCAACACCCTCGCTATGGCTTTCCTCACCCACTAATAGTTACTGATCTGTTACGAAATGGGAACTAAAATTTTGAGTTCTTTCAAACAAACCAAAGCCACTCATATCTCTGATCACATTCATGAGTGGCGATGGAGACGACATCTCATCAAACTCAAACTTCCCAATCAGTTACTGACAGAGTGGTTCACAAAATCATTCATGAATGACATCGCTCATGACATCACCATGGGTGGAGTTGTCACAGAAGAACAGACGATCAATCATGCTCAATACCTTGACCTCGTTTACTCACAAACGATTACTCTTTACGATTTACTCCCTGACGCACCTCGTCCTTCTACTACTGCTACTTCAACTACTCCTACTACTTCTCATGCAGCTGACGATGTGATTGGCACTTTCCATGCCCAACCCCATTCCGCACAAGACTCTAGAAACAAACCCAAATCCATTGCTTCTAATGTTCAAAATGCTCCGTCTCCTACCCCTCCCACTAGCAATAGTTCTGAGGTGAACTCTGTTCAATCTACTCCCACTGAAAAGAATAAATCCAAAAAAGGGAAGGGTAAGAACAAAGAGGATAAAAATAATCCGCAATCTGAGGAGACCAAAACACAACATGTTGACGATAAAGATAAGCGCAAACCCCGATACCCTTGTCTTATCTATGGTGATGATCACTACACTAAGGATTTTCTAACGAGTCGAGGTTACTAAGTTCCTTCAAGGGACCGAAAAACCACCTACTCTAGCTGTGTTGTCACAACCCTTCCCTTCTCAACAACAAGCCCAATTGGTCATTCATGACCAACCTTCCCCCTCCACTACATCCTATGGATTAATGTGTTCAAGTGATTCAAATAAGAATGACATCACACTTACCACTCGAGCCAAAGATTATTCTTCCTCCAAAGAGAAGGTTGATGAAATACCTCCTTCGTTGGTCCAACCATCTCCCACAACTCCACCTACCAACGACCCTCTTCATCTCGAATGACTGAGACTAGATACAATTCTTCACCCTCCCCCAAAGGGTGTTGTCCGAAAGTCTTCTTTCAATCCTCATGCATGTGTTGCCCAAAACTACAGTATTATCGAAGATCTGGCCCAAGCACTGTCTACGATGTAAGCCCTCGAAGTCCTTCAAAGTTGTCCTACACAACGGAAGGCACTGTTGAAAGCTATTGGTGGAATCGACCCTACCGATACAAATTTAATAAATTTTGACTTGGAAGATCACATTCCAAGGTTACCCCCTCAACTCGCATTCCAAATACAAGTTATTGTCTCCGACAAGAACATTTGTAGAACAATTATTGATGAGGGTGCCTCAACGTGTGTCATGTCTATTACCTGCTGGAAAGCCATCGACTCTCCTCCCTTAACTGAATCCCACAACACGCTCAAAGCCTTCAATGGCTTTGGTTTTAAGCCTTACGGTGTCCTCCCTTCATTGCCTATTACGTTAGAAGGAAAAATGGTCAACATTGAGGTGGAGGTCTTTGACGCTCCTCCCGATTACAACCTTCTACTTGGTCATAGCTGGATCGATTCCATGCATGCAGTTGTGTCCACTCTTTTCCATGTCGTACGTTTCCCACCTCAAGGAAAAGTAATTATGGTAGACTATTTGGCCTTCTTTAACTCTGATGCATGTACCAACAACTTAACTTTCATTGTAAAAACACCCCCTGGATATGAGAATGTTAGTTTTGGTCTTCTTAAAGATTCCTCTTTGATGGGTACTTTCCCCATTCCACCACTCGATGTTCCACATCCATTAGTTACATCGATCAATATGATTTCCACCTCTGTTCGAGAAACCCCTGTGTCTTACGACACGTGGATAGTACCTAACCCCAATGATCATCTTCATTATGGTGACCGAATGCCTTTTAGTCCGATCGAATCTTCTTATCAAGCCATTCAAACGGCCACCCCTTCTACCCCCTCTCTTGGTGATTTATCTCCGGATCCATTCCGTATCATTTTTCCTATAGACGATATGATTATGTCTGTTATGTCCATGGAAGATACCCCTTGGGATGATGGACATCATCATTCCATTCTGTTCCTGGAACAACACACCATTGAGAGTTACCAATGAATATCGACCCCATCAACCATTGTCATCATTTCTACCATTCCCGAGTCCACACAGGATATGTTCTACGAAGGGAACTTAAGTAATATCTCACCCACCATCCCCCTCGACATATCCATCAAACCTGGAGTTGTCGAAAATGTGCATATCGAAGCTTCGTGTTCCCATGACAAAGTTGTCACCTACAAGTCTCTTTTCCAAGAATTTCTTGACGTCTTCGCATGGAGCTATGAATAAATGCCGGGTATTGACCTCGACATTGTTGTACACAAGATTAAGACATACCCGGGTGCTAAACCCGTCAGGAAAGGACTTCGTCCGGTCCACCCACTTAAAGCAACCACTATCAAGCTTGAAGTTGAGAAACTTCTCAAAGCTGGCTTTATTTACCCTATGGCTCTAACTGACTAGGTTTCCAATCTTGTTCTGGTTAACAAGAAACAAGGTACGATCCGCGTGTCCGTTGATCATAGGGACATTAATAAAGCTTGTCTTAAAGACAACTTTCCTACCCTCTTCATTGACCAAATCGTCGACGATTGTGCCAGAAGTGAAATATTCTCTCTGATGGATGGTTTCTCCAAATATAATCAAATCAATATCGTACCTGCAGACCAACACAAGACCGCCTTTATTTGTCCTTGGGGAACTTTCGCCTACCGAAAACTACCCTTCAGTTTAAATAATGCCAGTGCAACTTTTTAACGTGCTATGTCTTATGCCTTTCATGATATAAAACACATTGTGCAACCATATCTCGATGACTTACCAGCTCATTCCATATGCTGTGTAGATCATCCAACATAGCTCCGCACCATTTACCTTCGATTTCGGTTTTACCATATACGCTTAAATCCCCACAAATGTGTTTTTTGCATAGAATATGGTCGACTTCTGGGATTTATTGTTTCACTTCAAGGGATTAGGGTAGATCCTTTGAAGGTCGAGGTGATTATTAATCTCCCTCCTCCTTCCTCACTTCACCAGCTACAAAGTTTTCAAGGGAAGGCAAACTTTCTACATCGTTTCATCCCAAACTATGTTGAGTTAACTCTTGGCTTTACTCGACTTATCAAGAAAGGTTTTGAGTTTGTATGGGATACCAATGCCAACAAAGCTTTCGACATTTTAAAACTGACTCTAACCCGTACCCTACTACTTTTACCGCCCGATTACAGTCGAGATTATTTCCTATATCTCGCAGCCTCAGACTCTACCATTGCTATGGTTCTAGTCCAGGAGGATGATTCTCAAGATGAACATGTTATTTATTATTTGAGTCGGAGTCTCACGACTATCGAAACCAAGTATTTACATGTTGAAAAACTAGCCTTGGCCGCCGTCCAAGTTGTTCAACGTTTCCGACACTATATCCTTTTACGTAAAACTACTGTGATTTCCAACTGCAACCGTATGCAACACATTCTTACATGCCAATTGCAAGGGGGAAAATACTCCAAATGGATCGTAATACTCTAGGAGTTTGACTTAGAATTCGAATGCGCTAAGTCCAAGAAATCCTTGGTGTTTTCCGAATTGATATGTGAACTTTCCTATTTTGAGACGAAAAATGTAGTAGAGGATTCATTACCCAATGAATCCCTTTTTCTGATCAGTTCAGATGACCTTTGGTATGGGGATATCATCATATATCTCCAGACCTAGACTTTTTGGCCCGATTTGTCTAGCATTGACTGTCGTCACATACACTACCAAGCCCGTCAGTATATTATCCTCAGTGATACTCTTTATCGTCGAGGGATTGACTCTGTTTTTCGACGCTGCCTCACATTTGATGAAGCTGAGAAAGCCCTGAATGACTACCATTATGGAGCATGTGGTGGTCACATGTCTAGGTATGCTACTGCCCATAAGATCTTACGAGCTAGGTATTTTTGGCCTTCTTTATTCAACGATTGTATTATTGCTGTCCAAAAATGCCACACTTGCCAAACCTACAACAACAAAATATGATCACACCCTGCTCCTCTACACCTTGGCGATCACCCTGAAGTCTCTTTGAGTCCTCTGGCAGAAATCATTAGTCGTTTCTAGCAATTACACTGTGAACCTCCAAGAAAACGCATCAGCAACTGAATCGCCAACCGTCCAAGAACCATGATTTCGTTCTTCTAACTGAATCGTAACTGAACAGTTAATCATGAAGAGAAACAATAAACCTTCGATCATATTCCTGATTAACCTACACCGTTGGATTATAAATCATGGGTCTCAGACTTACTCTATATGCCCACTAGCTGTGACCATGGGCCTAAATAAAATGCCTTTCGCATTTCGCATTTCGACAATTCTTGTGATGAGATATCTTGATGCTCCATGTCGCAATCCCTGAAACTCTAAAAAAGGCGCTTATTTGGACTATCTCCTTCCCTTCTCATGACCATTGGTGGTGACCAGGTGGTTATCCACAAAGCACTTCACAATTCGCAACTTCGGGACTCCTGTGATGAAGGGTCTCAACTCTTCATGTTGGGATCACCAAAACTCTGAAATGGAGTTTAGCTCCACTAGCTTCTTCCCCTCACGTGACCACAAGTGGTGACCACAAGCTGCGCCAAAAGGCGTTTTGCAATTTCTCATTTCAACATTTCGCAATTTCGCATGTTGTGAATTCTTGTTGCAAGGCATCTCGACTCTCCAAGTCGCGATCTCCGAAATGGAGTTTGGTTGTTAGCACCTTCCTCCAACTTCCATAGATGTAACCATTAGCTGTGACCACAACCTTATTCAAAAACGCATTTCGGTGTTTTGGCATTTCTGTGATGAAGTGTTTCGACACTACAAGTCACGAACCTCGAAATGATCTGAAGGTATTTCAGCATTTCGCATTTTGGCGTTTCGACATTTCTGTGATGAAGTGTTTTGACACTCTGAGTCACGAACCCCGAAATGATTTGAAGGTATTTCGGCGTTTTTCATTTTTGCATTTCAACATTTCTGTGATTAAGTGTTTTGAAACTCCAAGTCATGGACCCCGAAACGATTTGAAGGTATTTCGACATTTCGCATTTCGGCGTTTCGACATTTCTGTGATGAAGTGTTTCCTTGACACCTCCAACTCCTAGTATCCAAAACTCCAAAATGGATTCAGATCAACGGTCCATGATCTCCCTTTGATCAATGACTCAGATTAAGTCGTGGTTTCGCATTTCACAATTTCGAGAGGTTAGGGCACCTCCTTCCTTTGACTTTCCAGTCAATGAAAGGTTGATCTATGACCACATGTCCTGCCCGAAGATGGATGGTCCTCCTTCTTTCGGGATTTTGTAAGACCGCTTCTCCTAGCACTTTAAAGAACGTTCAGGTTCTCCTGGATCCAACGATGGTCAGACCCTATGCTTGGGTCTAACGCCCGAGATCTGTCCTCCATCTTTGTGCTCTTCTTGTCTGGATTCAGATTTGATGGTCATCGAAAATTCTGAATGAGATCCAACGATCACTGTTGCTCTTCATTGCTACGCTTTTGATCTTTCCATGCCATCATCGCTGCTGATCTTCCTTGCCTTCCTGTTTTCCATTGTTGTCTCCCAACTGTAAACCTACCAACGTCACTACAATTCTTTCCTGTAACCATACCTTCATCGTTGTTGTTCTTTCCATCAATAACTGTAAGCATGCTATCGTTGTTGTTGTTCTTTCTTGTAGACATGCCATTGTTGCTGCTGTTCTTGCCATCAATGACAAGCACACTCTTCTTGTAAAAATGCCAACAATCTCCCCCTTTGGCATTGATGGAAACCCTGAACAGCTGCGCTAATCCAGTCTGGACCACTCCTTTTCTCCCCCTTTGACATCAATGTCCAAGAAAACATGCTCCCCCCGAGTTGTTGTAGTATGTTTAAGAGGTATCAGATATTCAACCAACACAAACTCCCCCTGACATGATGGATTTTCTTGTTTGAGTCCTGCAGAATATTTGTATCTAAACCATAGTCTTCTCCTTCTGATTCTTGGACCTGTTCATCTTTAGCTTCCGTTGTATCCTCTGTAGAATAATCAATATTTCTCACCTCTCTTACTGAGACTCCTTCATCAACCTTTTCTTGTCATAACTGGATGACTCCCCTTGTCACTGTTATCTCTCTGCTTCTGACTATTTTCCCCCTTTGTTCCTAAAAGGTTGCCTTTCCTTGACAAGGTCTTTCCTCTTGTTATTTCTACAGGATGTCATGTATATCATTTTGTAAAACAAAATGTTGTTGCTGAGGATGTTGTTGTCCTACTGAAACACTATGTAATTGTAGCTCATACTTTTCAAACAACCCTTGGATCTTCCCATTGATTCTCATCAATTTCTATTACTGCAAATTCATTTTTCTTCCATGATTCTTACAACCCAAGGCTTTTATGACCATATACATCACAAGAGAAAAACACTACAAACATTCTCACATCTGCTTTTCCTTTTTACAAATGGAGGACCTGGAGCACTGATTTATACCTTGTTGAGTCCAATACCAGATTTATCATTTGGTGATCTCTGACTATCCAAGATTTTATCCAGGGTCATGGAACTGTTCAAGAACTTGATTTGGGTGTTTGACTTCTCAACCTTCAAAATTTTTGCTTCCAACTTATGACATGATTCTTCTCCTACTTCTTCCATGGGATAAATTCTAACTGCACATTCTTTTATTGTATCTGAATCTTCTTCTTTACTTGCAGGGGAGGATTCAACATCAACATTGTTGTTTTTCCTTATGATTTTAGCCACCACTTGTCCTGAGTTTACAGACTTTATCTTACAGTCTTTGGAAAGGACCACCTCTTTACATCCTATGTCACACTTTTGACTTGTACTGAGCAAATTATGTTTCAGACCATCCACAAGAAGAACATACTGGGCATCTCCTTTGTCATTAATCAAACTCACCATCCCTCTATCCTTGATTTTACCTGGTTCATCATTTTCAAGGATCACATTTCCTGTTTTTATTTTACTTATGGATAGAAGCTTATCCTTTTCTCCGTTCATGTGTTTGGAACATACACTGTCTATATTCCCGGAGGCCTTTTGTTTTTGAGTTGAAAGTGCTAGACCACATTTTTCACTATCTTTCCTTTTCCATGTGCTGGCCTTTCTATCTAAGAACTTTATCCTTTGATCTGCTTTGTAATTCTTCAGATGGAAATTTGTAGCTTTGTGGCCAAAGTTGTGACAGTTATAGCATTCAATCTCGTTGTTCAATAGGTCAAAGTTATTGTTGCAACGTTGTCTACTCATTGACTGTTTATTATTTCCTTACCTCCTCAGTTGCATGTCTCTAGACTTAATTTGGCAATTTGCAATCTGTGATGGTTTGTTACTTGGTTGTATCATTCTTTTTTGTGGCAGATATTTATTCCTTGGAAATCTTAGTTTCTCATGTCTAAGTCTTAAGGAACAATTTACAACTTTGTGACCAAATTTAGTACTATAGAAACAATATCCATAGAAAAATTCTTTGTACCTGGAAAATGGTTATCTTCTTTGAGAAAATCGATTTCTTCCATGCTGATGATTTCCTTGAGCAGGGAGTGTATTATTTCCTTGTTCTACATATTCAGTTCTGGCACCTTTTTCTTTACTCCTCCTGGGTGGTTGATTATCTTCCTTTGTTTCTGCAGGTTTTTTGTCATAATTGGTTGTAGATTTGACAAACTTGATGAAGTCTTTGTTGATTGGATGACCACTACTTGATCCCTCTTCATAACCCAAACCTATTTTCAACTTTGGATTCCTTTGCTGATTCAGAATGGTGGCTAATTCTTCCGAGGCTTTGATACTTGACAGATTTTGATGATACAAGGCTTGAAACTTCTCCAACTCTTTCCTAGTTTTCACTACTTCTTCTTCCAGAGCTTTACATCCTGCCTTATTTTCTAATAACCGTTGTTTCAGAATGTCCTCGATTTTCTTTGCCTCTTCTAATTCCACTTTTAACAGGGAAAAGTCTTCATCAGGCTGTTTATTGTCTTTCTTGAACTGTATCAACAATTGTTTTTGCTTTCTGTTCTTAATTATGAGTTTTTCAATCTCTTCCAGTGCACTGATCATTTCTCCTTCCATATCAACCACAACTTCTTCTTCATTAGCCTCACTTCCTGTGATTTTATTATCATAATCAGCTTGGGACATAAGAATTAAGTCATTGTCCTTATCTTCACATGAGGAGTCACTATCTTGGTACTTGCCTGATCCTTTCTTTAGTCTTCTCATGCATTTTTCTTCAATTTCATCAGGCTCATAATATTCATTCTTATCTGCTTTAAATGATTCTTCTCTAGAGGTGGGTTTATCTGTAACTATCCTCATTTCATATGTAGTCAACATTCCTAGAAGTTGATCAAAAGCCAAAGCCTTTATATCATTAAGTTCTTCTATAACTGAGACCTTTGGGTTGAACCTATCTGGTAGAGATCTCAAAATTTTTTGAACTAAAGAGGGTTTCTCAATTTTTTCACCAAGTGCTTTCATTGCATTTACTAGTTCTTCAATTCTCAGAAAATACTTCCCAATGGTTTCATCTTCTTTCATCTGTATCTTTTCAAACTGTACTCTGTAGGTTTGAATCTTGGCATCTTTTACCTTCTCATTACCTTCATAACTGCTAATTAGTTTGTCCCACATTTCTTAGGCAGTTTCTAAATGCATAACTTTTACAAATTCTGCTTTTGCAAGCCCGCTTGTCATCCTTATTAGCTAGTACAACTGGCTTTGCATAACCAATGTCTACCACATTCCAGACATCTACACCTAAAACCATTATGTAGGTTCTCATTCTAACTTTTTAGAAGGCAAAGTTTGTTCCATTGAACAGAGGGGCCTTATTGGTTGAATTTCGTTCACGACTTGACATGTTTAGGCTCTAGGATCTACCCTTAAATAAAAGGGGATGACTTTGATACCAATTGTTGGACAACTGAGAGGAGGGGGTGAATCAATTGTCACCGTGCTTAAACAATTATGCTTATTTTAAACTCTTTGCAGAGCACTTAATGACAATCACAATAATGCAAGGAGGTAAGCAATAGAACATTCGACATCAGTCACACATATGAAATATACAGAGATAGATATTTCCTGAGGAAACCCATAAAGGGTAAAAACCTCTTCTTCTTGGTATGATAAGTAATATTTACATTCTGTACATTATCATACATATGATCTCCAACTCATTGTGAGGCTACAACATCTATTTTTCAAGCTACAACTTGCTGAGAGTACCAACTCTTTGTTTTCTCTAGCACCTACTAGAAGGAAGCACCAACTCCCTGGTTTCTCTAGCACCCACTAGAAGGAAGCACCAACTCCATGGTTTCTCTAGCACCCACTAGAAGGAAGCAACAACTCCTTAAGTGTTCCATCACCAACTGGATGGAAGCACCAACTTCCAGTCACACAGGAACCAACCTGTAAAACAGAGAACAACAGTTCTCCCTTTCACCACCTTGCCACCCTGGTTTCTCTGGCTGCAACTAGATGGAAGCTACAAATCCCCGTGTTCAAGCACCCACTTGAACCTCCGAGGACAACAGTCCTCCCTAGCACTTCCCTACCACCATGATTATAAAGTTTGCTATATATAAATTTATCATTGTGATACAATATTTATCAATGGCTTACCGATATCATCACTGTTCTGCTACACTGCTCTACTCTACCTGCGTCAGTGTCTTCCTGCACCCCTTCCTTACGCTTTATGTTCTTTTTCCTTTTATGCTCTGTGCACCATTCCTCTTCTGTGCATTTCAGCTGCTACACTCTGCCTCCTTCTACACACCTGAATCACTCTCAACAACTCCCAATCTCTTGTCTGTTCTGTATTTTTATTATGTCTGTGCATTTTTTGCATCCTCTATTCATAATGATTCTGCATGCTCTCCCCATGTCGAGTGCTTTGCCTGATCATCATTGCAACTCTTCAGCTTCTCTGGCAGGTAAACCCATGTGTCCATCATCACTGGTTGTTATGACGAGATTCCTTAGCCTCTCCAGCAGTCGAGACTCTTCATCTTCTCTATCACAGTCGAGCTCATTCCCTCTGTTGCAGTTCCAGGCTCCAACGGTCTTACATCTGTCAATAGCCTCTATGAACAGTCTTCATGCCACTGGAAGATGCCTTGAGAGTCTTCATCTTCTCTGGCGATCACCCTGAAGTCTCTTCGAGTCCTCTAGCAGAAACCATCAGTCGTTTCTAGAAGTTACACTGTGAACCTCCAAGAAAACGCATCAACAACTGAATCGCCAACCGTCCAAGAACCATGATTCTTTTTTGCTAACTGAATCGTAACTGAACAGTTAATCATGAAGAGAAACAATAACCCTTCGATCATATTCCTAATTAACCTGCACCGTTGGATTATAAATGATGGGTCTCGCACTTACTCCATATGCCCACTGGCTATGACCACGAGCCTAAATAAAATGCCTCTCGCTTTTCGCATTTCAACAATTCTTGTGATGAGATATCTTGACGCTCCATGTCGCGATCCCTGAAACTCCAGAAAAAGATCTTATCTAGACTAGCTCCTTCCCTTCTCATGACCATCGGTGGTGACTAGGTGCTTATCCACAAAGAACTTCACAATTCTCAACTTCGGGACTCCTGTGATGAAGGGTCTCGACTCTTCATGTTGCGATCTTCGAAACTCCGAAATGGAGTTTAGCTCCACTATATTCTTCCCCTCACGTGACCACCAGTGGTGACCACAGGATGCGCCAAAAGGTGTTTCGCAATTTCACATTTCGGCATTTCACAATTTCGCATGTCTTGAATTGTTGTTGCGAGGCATATCGACTCTCCAAGTCACGATCTCCAAAATGGAGTTTAGTTGTTAGCGCCTTCCTCCAACTTCTGTAGATGTAACCACTGGCTATGACCACAGCCTTATTTGAAAACGCATTTCGGTGTTTCAACATTTCTATGATGAAGTGTTTCGACACTCCAAGTCACGAACCCTGAAATGATCTGAAGGTATTTCAGCGTTTTGGCATTTCTGTGATGAAGTGTTTTGACACTCCAAGTCACGAATCCCAAAATGATCTAAAGGTATTTCGGCGTTTTGGAATTTCCGTGATGAAGTGTTTTGACACTCCAAGTCATGAACCCCAAAATGATCTGAAGGTATTTCAACATTTCGCATTTCGGCGTTTCAACATTTCTGTGATGAAGTGTTTCCTTGACACCTCCAACTCCCGGTATCCGAAACTCCGAAATGGAGTCAGATCAACGGTCCACGGTTTCCCTTTGATCAACGACTCAGATTAAATCATGGTTTCACATTTCACGATTTCGAGAGGTTAGGGAACCTCCTTCCTTTGACTTTCCAGTCAGCAAAATGTTGATCTATGACCACGTGTCCTGCCCAAAGATGGACGATCCTCCTTCTTTCAGGATTTTGTAAGCCTGCTACTCCTAGAAATTTAAAGAACGTGCAAGTTCTCCTGAATCCAACGATGGTCGGACTCTACGCTCAGGTCTAACTCTCGAGATATGTCCTCCATCTTTGCGCTCCTCCTGTCTGGATTCAGATCTGATGGTCATCGAGAATTCTAAATGAGATCCAATGATCACTGTTGCTCTTCATTGTTACACTTATGATCTTTCCATTCCATCATCACTACTGATCTTCCTTGCTTGCCTGTTTTCCATTGTTGTCTCCCAACTGTAAACCTGCCAACATCGCTACGATTCTTTCCTGTAACCACACCTTTGTCGTTGTTTTTCTTGCCATCAATAACTATAAGAATGTTATCATTCCTACTGTTCTTTCTTGTAGACATGCCATCGTTTTTGTTGTTCTTGACATCAATGACAAGCACACTCTTCTTGTAAACATGCCAACACCCTACCCCCAGTTAGAGTCACATGAGATCCACGTCGTGACAACCCCGCCAGAAAATAGATATCCTCGATATATAGTGTCAGCGTGTGGACCCCTACATGAAATAACTTTTGATCCACATCCCACATGTGGACCAGGTACTCTAACAACCAGAGTTGGGCTCACCTGGGTGCGATCCTGAAAAAACTTTAAAAGACCACATTCCCGGAGGGCAACAACTGTACACGAATCATTTTCGGTAATGGCGTCATCCTCCTTGTGTTCCCTTTCTCTCCATTCCAACATCGTGATGATCAATACCTGCAATGGAGACATGAGAAGGAAGTTAGCAACTCTTTTTAACCTCTTGAATGATTTATTATTGAGTAAAAACTTGCACAAAAATCCATTTTTCGGCCCTCCCAGGTGAAACTTGCACATAGTGCAAGATTCTCGCAGGTGCACTGAAGCTCACCTGTGAGAATCTTAGGTTCTCGTAGGTCCCGAATGTCTCACCTGCGAGAATGCATGAGCGCATTCACCGACCCTAAAATGGACTCAAACACTTAAAATTACCAATAAAAATCAATTTTAATCCATGAAAAGGTTGAAGAATCAAGAGAGTACCTTGTTGGCCAAAACCATTTGCTGAATGGCCGCCTGTACCTCCCACAATCGATCAAAGGAATTTGGAGAAAAATAAGTGTGTTGGACAAAGTTTTTGGCAAAGTAAGATTGAAATGGTAAAAAGGGATTTTTCACCCATATTTATTCACTTTTTTACTATTTCTTATTGATTTTTTGTATATTATTTTTATTATTTTGTTTAAAAAACCTAATACCCTAATAGCTTTGTGAGTATGGTTTTTTCGTAGGTAGGTGACCTAGAAGCCTAAATGACGGTGTACGAGTATTTTTCCTTTTTTCATCACATGTATGAATATCATTTTAGGGTTTTGTAGGAAAAACCTCGAGCTCGGTCTTCATTCATTCTCGCGCTCGAAAATACATGAGAACGTAACCGAGTATACTTTTGTCGTCTTTTCGTACTCATCATGGTAACACAAAAACAACAAAAATAAGGGAGTATCCTTTAAGCTCTTTTCACACTCCATAAAAATGAAAAGATGGCCGAGCGATCTTGTTCTTTTCACGCTTGTAAAAGTATTTGAAGAAAACATTCGATGAGCGATAGTTTATCACTTTTTCGGTATTGTCGAACTAATTTACGAAAAAGGAACTGGGAGAGTTCTCTTTAAATGTTTTTCAGACTCTCAAAACATGAAAAAACCCTAGTTTTCTATCTTTGGAATCGTTAAACAAACATCGAAAGACCCTTTATGGGACCAAACCACTCCTTCCTAGGGTTCGTTAAATGTACTATGAGGGGCTCGTCTGAAGGATGAGCTTACATCAACAAGAATATGTTATCCTCCTCTATCTTGTGTAAAAATAAAGAGGTACTCGCCAGAAATGGTGGGGGAAATTTTGGTAAAGGGATATAACTTCATATTTGTATTGGTGGCAGTACGTGTCGCTCTTTAACATGACACTCCCTGTTTGTCATTTGAATCCAGGTTGCGAAATCCATTTGTCTCTCATTTGACTTACTACAAGGTCATATCTTGGGTCTTCTTTGAGTCAATGCTACCAAGACCATTATTGTGTCATTCATATGTTCAAGAGAAGTCCAAACAAGCCCTCCACTGAGTCGTCCATTTGCAGTTGTGCATTCTTACCATGTTAGCCTTCCCTATGTCTGTTTCAAATCATATTCGTACTTTGACCTGCCCTCAAAATCTATTACTTATGTCGTGTCATTGATGGGGGATACATCAAGGCCCTCCTATGATGAGTCTTTTTCCGTCGAATCCAACTCATTATCCGGGAATAAGACTTAGAAATCATTTAGTATCTTAGAGTTTGCATGCCTTAATGGAAGGTCTCTTCACTTTTGAAAGCCGATTCACATCATTGGTCCCTGATCGAGATATTCCGCCAAATGTTCGACTTCAGCTCATTTATTCACATTCATTCGAATTTTACTTAGGTACCTTGGGAGTCATTGATATCAATGGTGATTTCCCTCATACTTGTTAATGGTTTTCATCACTGACCAGTAATCTAGTGGTTTCTACCATGTTTGACTTCGACACATGTAATCACATGGCTAGATTCGTACTTTTCAGATGACGAGATTGAAGACCCTGGGTCTTATCTTTTTGGCCCAGGCTGCACTGGAGTATTTATGATTTGTATTGACACATATATCCACTTTGTATGTCAGATGGCTATGTCCTAATCTACGTCTTCTAAACAGATAGATCCACAGTGTATTCCTGGTGGCTATGTGGTATTTTGGCGACATGGATCCATAGTGTATGATTGGTGGCCATGGTCTACATTTATGATTGTGGTCTGATCATGGGAATGCCTACCTCAGAACTGGTATTATATTTTGCAGATGCTTGATTGTTTGCAGGTTTCCAATTAGGTGCGACCCTTGTTTCTGACACACACATTTTAAAAATTATTTCGGCTATTACGAGTTCCAGCCTCGTACTTTGGGGGGCATTTTGTTACACATTATTTTGGTCACTCTGGTGATGTCTCTATAGTTATGTGTTCAGGCTCTCATAAGGACCTTTTTCCTGAGAAAAGTGACTGTTGTCTTCTTCCAAAAAACATATTTTTAAGAT
>ML837799.1:43015-58468 GCA_009831015.1 Picea engelmannii | reverse complement strand
CGAGAATGCATGAGCGCATTCACCGACCCTAAAATGGACTCAAACACTTAAAATTACCAATAAAAATCAATTTTAATCCATGAAAAGGTTGAAGAATCAAGAGAGTACCTTGTTGGCCAAAACCATTTGCTGAATGGCCGCCTGTACCTCCCACAATCGATCAAAGGAATTTGGAGAAAAATAAGTGTGTTGGACAAAGTTTTTGGCAAAGTAAGATTGAAATGGTAAAAAGGGATTTTTCACCCATATTTATTCACTTTTTTACTATTTCTTATTGATTTTTTGTATATTATTTTTATTATTTTGTTTAAAAAACCTAATACCCTAATAGCTTTGTGAGTATGGTTTTTTCGTAGGTAGGTGACCTAGAAGCCTAAATGACGGTGTACGAGTATTTTTCCTTTTTTCATCACATGTATGAATATCATTTTAGGGTTTTGTAGGAAAAACCTCGAGCTCGGTCTTCATTCATTCTCGCGCTCGAAAATACATGAGAACGTAACCGAGTATACTTTTGTCGTCTTTTCGTACTCATCATGGTAACACAAAAACAACAAAAATAAGGGAGTATCCTTTAAGCTCTTTTCACACTCCATAAAAATGAAAAGATGGCCGAGCGATCTTGTTCTTTTCACGCTTGTAAAAGTATTTGAAGAAAACATTCGATGAGCGATAGTTTATCACTTTTTCGGTATTGTCGAACTAATTTACGAAAAAGGAACTGGGAGAGTTCTCTTTAAATGTTTTTCAGACTCTCAAAACATGAAAAAACCCTAGTTTTCTATCTTTGGAATCGTTAAACAAACATCGAAAGACCCTTTATGGGACCAAACCACTCCTTCCTAGGGTTCGTTAAATGTACTATGAGGGGCTCGTCTGAAGGATGAGCTTACATCAACAAGAATATGTTATCCTCCTCTATCTTGTGTAAAAATAAAGAGGTACTCGCCAGAAATGGTGGGGGAAATTTTGGTAAAGGGATATAACTTCATATTTGTATTGGTGGCAGTACGTGTCGCTCTTTAACATGACACTCCCTGTTTGTCATTTGAATCCAGGTTGCGAAATCCATTTGTCTCTCATTTGACTTACTACAAGGTCATATCTTGGGTCTTCTTTGAGTCAATGCTACCAAGACCATTATTGTGTCATTCATATGTTCAAGAGAAGTCCAAACAAGCCCTCCACTGAGTCGTCCATTTGCAGTTGTGCATTCTTACCATGTTAGCCTTCCCTATGTCTGTTTCAAATCATATTCGTACTTTGACCTGCCCTCAAAATCTATTACTTATGTCGTGTCATTGATGGGGGATACATCAAGGCCCTCCTATGATGAGTCTTTTTCCGTCGAATCCAACTCATTATCCGGGAATAAGACTTAGAAATCATTTAGTATCTTAGAGTTTGCATGCCTTAATGGAAGGTCTCTTCACTTTTGAAAGCCGATTCACATCATTGGTCCCTGATCGAGATATTCCGCCAAATGTTCGACTTCAGCTCATTTATTCACATTCATTCGAATTTTACTTAGGTACCTTGGGAGTCATTGATATCAATGGTGATTTCCCTCATACTTGTTAATGGTTTTCATCACTGACCAGTAATCTAGTGGTTTCTACCATGTTTGACTTCGACACATGTAATCACATGGCTAGATTCGTACTTTTCAGATGACGAGATTGAAGACCCTGGGTCTTATCTTTTTGGCCCAGGCTGCACTGGAGTATTTATGATTTGTATTGACACATATATCCACTTTGTATGTCAGATGGCTATGTCCTAATCTACGTCTTCTAAACAGATAGATCCACAGTGTATTCCTGGTGGCTATGTGGTATTTTGGCGACATGGATCCATAGTGTATGATTGGTGGCCATGGTCTACATTTATGATTGTGGTCTGATCATGGGAATGCCTACCTCAGAACTGGTATTATATTTTGCAGATGCTTGATTGTTTGCAGGTTTCCAATTAGGTGCGACCCTTGTTTCTGACACACACATTTTAAAAATTATTTCGGCTATTACGAGTTCCAGCCTCGTACTTTGGGGGGCATTTTGTTACACATTATTTTGGTCACTCTGGTGATGTCTCTATAGTTATGTGTTCAGGCTCTCATAAGGACCTTTTTCCTGAGAAAAGTGACTGTTGTCTTCTTCCAAAAAACATATTTTTAAGATGAATTTGCAGGCTGACTATGTAGTAGGGTGCGAGAATCTTGATTCTCGCAGGAAACCTTATACCTAGCCTATGAGGTGTTCGTAATATGCTCTATAGGTAGGGTGCAAACCTGTTTTAAAGCTTAAAAGGAAGAGGAAGCTACAAAGGTTCTAGAAGAGGATATTCTAGAAAAGGAGTTGGCATTCACATGGTTGGCATCCTACTGACTTCTCAGATTTAGTGGGATCATCCTCATCCCTTTAACCATCTCTCCGTCTCCTATATAATGAAGGGTTTCTCAAGGAAGAGGTTAAGCAAGATTGAATGGAGAATTGATGAAAGAATTGTGTGAGGAACCCTGTTTGAATTGAAGCTTGAGGCCTCCATTTGTCCATCAAGCCATACTTGATCTTCTTCATGCAAGTGTAGAGAAAGTGTGTGTGTTGGAACCAAGGAACCCTAAAAGGAAGCTTGCAACATCAAGGTGATCTGGTTTTATCTTCTACTTTCATTTAATACAATACAATGACATGTCCCTTTCCCATAAAATCACTCTTATTTTATCGCATAACTCCTTGATCATATGCATAGGTTTTTATTGAATATACTTGACTATCTTCACTTCGGTTGGTTTGTGTTGTCTTGGACCTGATCTCACAAGAGCACCGGAGCGAAGTAGGAACAACAAAGACCTAAGGAATCAATATAAAGGTATGTCACTCATTCCTTTTTGGTAGTAGATTCGATGATTACAACTTATCCAAAGAGTTATGTCCTGTTCGATTTTGTTCTAGATCTAGGTGGATCAAGGGAGATCTATTAGTGTCCGCATATACCGATTTATCTTGTAACACAAGGGGAATGCTAATTCGGGTAGAATTTCTTTAGTATTTTTTTTTCTTTTTTCAAATGGGACCCCTACCTCTTCTTTTATAGGATAGAAGGAGCTAGGTATTTGGTCGAGTGACTGGTCATGCCTGGTCGAAAGGTTTAGTTAACTTACCCAAAACTGTGTGTTCCGTCGACAACTTTCCATTTTTCATGCTTTTGTAGGTACACGCAGGCTGTATTGGGTCAGCTAGAGTGTACACGCGGGCTGTAGTGGAGCAGGGTGCATGTGCCTTTAAATGGGGTGCTTTTAAGAAGAGTTGTTCAGTACTAGCTTGGAAAAGAAGGAATATGAGATGGCCTGATGCCAGGTAAGCATGTCTGGTGAAAATTAGGGTTATAACAGTCACCCATGGTTAAGAAAAGAACATAAGGTTCTTAGGTCCTATTTGAATCTTCTTAGAATTGAGATTCATTACATAGTCCTTGGAAAAAGATAAAATACTTATGTAGTCCTTGTTCATAAGAAAAATATTATTTGTATGTTTTCTTTGTGGTGGCTCAAGTCCTCACATATGATGCATGACAATGAAATGTAACAATTTGACTATCGAATGATAGTGCTATGTCACATGCAAATTATGAACTGAATTATACGCTAGCAAATGAACTTTGACAAGCCCTTATGTCCCAAGTATCATTTGATTGGTAGGATCTTGATAGATTTCAAGACTCTTATCTCGGCAAGGAATGTTTCTCTAGGGGGAAGATATGACACACATAACATGAATGAATAGTTAATTGAGCAAGTTATTGTAGTTAAATTGTAATGACGAGACCCATTGTTGCACCTCTTTTGTCACCTAAATGAGCAAAATAGGGGTGCTTACAAGCCCAGTTGGGTCAGCTAGGCAAGACAACAATAGAGGAAAGAGTTAAAAGTGTAAAACATAAAAGATAAGAAAAGAATTAAACTAAGAAGGATAAAAGCAACTAAATTATAGTGCATAAGGACATTAGAACACGAAAAAAACAAGACTCATTTCCACCAATGGAAAGGATTATATTAGTGGAAATAAACCAAAGAGAAAGGGAGACTTTGGGTCCCCTCTTCCTCCAAGGGAGGGCTCTTGGACCCCCAAATATTGAGCTCTTCTTACAAGTGAGGAACTAAAATGAAATGGTGAAGAGAATCCAAAGCAAATCCAATCTAGAGGTGATATGAATGGCTAACTGAAATGGTGCTAGCATGCTCTTGATGAGGAAAGATGATCCTCCAAGAGAATATCAGCAACATAAAAATACAAATGAATTCCTTAAAAATGTAGTGCACCCATGGCCTCTTTTTATAGCATAACTTTAAGGCATTATTCAACCATCTTTTAGTTTGAACAAGGGGCCATTTAGGGCACCCCTAGGTCTTTGACTAGCCACCCAACTGGATTCAACCGAGATTTGGATGTCAAATCGACTTGGAATTTGAACCAGAAGTGGGTAGGAGGCCGACCAATATCATAAATGTGTCGTTTTGAGGGATGCACATTTTTTTGCATCCAAAGTCACACATCATGCACATGTGCATTTTTTCCCGTGTTTCTGAATGGCACATGTGCGTGCACTCCTTGTGTAGTCTTAGTGCATGCTGATTTTATTGCTGATTGTATAGATTTGGGCCTTTTGGAAATGCATTTTTGGTCATTTTTGGTCCATGGGTGTACTAATAGATGTTTGAAGATGCTGGATTCATGTAACCATTTGCGAATGAAATTTCAGTGATAACAGATGCCCCCTGATGGATGAGGTTAGGAGCATACGTATAGGCGAAATTTATCAATGTTTCTTCTATTGAGAGTACCCATGTAAGAAAGAGTGTTGTGGGGAGTGTCAAGAGTGATCCATTGGAAGGAGAGGGGAACCTGTAGGACCCAAGCCTTTCCCAAGGTGTGGGAGAAAAAAGAAAACTGTGTACAAACAAGGCGGGCATGCGCCATGCTCGTGTCATGTAACTCAAAAAGATGTAATACAATAATTGAATGTGTTGTGGATGTAGATCACTGCAGTGTCCTCTGGGCGATTTGATAATAACAGAGGACAATTCTGATGGTGAACAAAACTTTGAAAAAGGGTAAGGACACCTGTGAGAAGTGTCGATAATGTGAAGACATTGATAGTCTATGAAATTTCAGAGGTCTTCGACTAAGATAAAACAACTGCAATAGTCGCAAAGTAAGACCCACCGTAACATGAGATAGTGTTGAAGTCGAATGTTATGGGGGTGAATGACAACAGAGAAAAATGGTTGTTTTCCATGTGTCATCCAAGGTTCTCCATTGTAAAGGTAATGAGAGTCAAGATACTGTCGCCCTTCTGGAAACCGTGCTGATGTTGACAGAAAGGGAGACGTGACTCCAAGAAGCAAAGAGATTTTTGAAATCCAGTGGATGAGATCAGGAACTGATGAGGTATATGGATGAAGTCCAGATACAGTGAAAACTCAATACTGCCCTTGGTTGGGGAGATATGCAAAGTGCCAACATCCGTAAAACTGAATCTAGCACTAGGGGGACGACTAGATGAGGATGAGATGTGCCAGAGGCGTGACACAATGGAAAAATGTAGAGATCAAAAAGGTGTATGGGTTGTAAGATGCTCGGGGTTTTATGGATAGTGTCATTGATGTTGGGAAGTGAAAAATGCCCCAACCAAGGGAGACAAGGGTTTCTTTGCCGAAAAAGGAAGGTCTCTAAAGGCGACAACAGAAAGCTATGAAAATGAAAAAAAAAGGGTTTGTACAATTATAAAAAGAAGAAAAATTAAGTTGGGACAACTGTGCAGATACAGAAATGGGTGCCCCAGTGTAAGATGGCTTATCCTGATGATGGCGCAAGGTGCTTGGAAAAATAAGTGGAGGGTTGGGGCCCCATAGGTAGGTTTCTGTATTATTGAAATGTATGGGGGACAATATTCAGGGGGGGGAATTGATGGTGGATGAAATGGATGGTGAATGATACTGTGGAAGTGAAGTCAATATAGAACCATGATGAGGTAACCTGGGCGTCCATTAGGTAAGTTAGCAAAATGAGGAGAAGGAGTATCTGGTTGATTCTCGAAAAATGTGTAAGACTAATGGGACTCCCATCTCTAAAGGGTAAAAGCAACATGAGTGTCGAAATGCCAAGGGGGATTATGAATGAGACAACTCATGTGGGGTAGAGTGCTACCAGGTGACAGTACCAAAATGCAGTGGAGGTGATGGTACTGCAGAGCCGGACATATGGACCCTACATGTAAATTTCAGAGGGTTTTACTGGAGATGCAAATGATATTAAGAGGGAATGACTGCATGCCAGGATTGATGATATACTTGGAAGGGTAGCACGGATCGAGGATGACCATGTACCTGCACACATGAAAACCGAATACCCGACGTGAACAATATTTGAAGATAAAGAACATTTAATAGTTATGCAACAAGATGTTGATGTGAGCATGCTTACCTAAGTGTGAGTATGATAAAAAGAAAATTATCCCCGGGGGCTGAGAGTGGAAAGTGGCCTAGGTAATATGATTGTGTAGGTGGCATGATTTTGGTCCCATGGCTGAAGACGGATTGAAAAATGGACGTTCGGAGCTCCCGGAATTGAGTCTGGAATTTTGGCAAAATGGACTATATATAGCTGTAGGGCCCACAATTCTACCTTATTTGTACCTGTTGTCTTATTGAGTGGATGAGAAATTTGAGAGGATATTGGGAGATTCCAGGCGATCGAGGTAGCGGGAGGCAGTGACCAATGAGGAGCCGATAGTCCATGATACTTTTGCATCTTGTGGGCTGCTGAAGTTCTTTGAGTGCCCCTTGATATGGGCCCAGGAGTACCTCTTGCAGTTCTTGATTCAGATGTTGAGTCAAGATCTGCATTGTTTTATGGTGCAGGGTAAGCAGCTAGCCTTCACTGCGGTGGAGGATGCATATTTTTTGACGGGACTCCCTTTTCGCGGAACCCCTTTACTGGCAGAGCCCGTGATACCGGGGGATAGGTAGTTAGTTACCTTAGCCCGGAGGTAGTGTATGGTAGAGAACTTCATGTCAGGTTTTAAGGTGAGTATTGGGGTGATGGATGCCCTTGTTCATCCTTGTGTGGAAGCGATAGTTGTGAGAGTATATGGGTCCCTTGCGACTCAACGGATCAGTGGCGGTCAGCTGAGGATTATGGAGAGGGCATTGGCAGGTAATCATTTCACCTGGGGCTTGATGCTGCATGCCAAGATGTTAGGGAAGCTGGATAGGTGTTGAGATGCATACTCGGGGGAGTTCACTTTTGGGTCTATCTTGGTGGTGTGTTTTTTGGAGAGGGTGCTTATGTTGCACCCGAGAGTGTTGTTGGGTGCACCTAGTGTGCAAGATCCATGACTGAGGCGGTGGGCAACTATTTTTATTCATCACGGTGGTGGGGAGGGTCGCCACTATTTTACGGCAGAGGTTGCATAGGTGTGGCGTCATATGCCAAAGATCATAATGAGATACCCGTATTTTGGGGTGGACTTCTAGGATGATTTGAAGATGGTCTTACCCCCATGAGAGGTGTTCGACCACAGAGGTATGATGTGATATTTTGATTTTTTAGATAATATAACATGTATATTTTTATGTATTGGTGGATGCCAATGCTATCATTGGTTTGTTGTATGTGCATATGTTGGGCCTTGTGGGTGCGAGGTTGAGATGCTTAGAGTGCCAGCTTGTTAGGGGATGGTGAGACCTCCGTGGGGAGACACGCCGGTAGGAGAGAGGTGACGACGAGAGGATGTTGAGGAAAGACCTGTTGATGAGGAGAGAGTGGCTAGAAGACACTGCTTTGATGACCCTGGTGCAGGGCCATCATAGGCTCCTCCGGTCGAGGCCGAGGGAGAGTTTGAGGATATTCTCTGCCGCTTGGAGGCAGTGTTACAGGGAGTGCTCGAGGGCATGTGGTCATGGATCTAGGATGAGGGAGTCCTATAGCAGTGTGTGGGTGTTCCTTTGGTGTGGAGGACTGTGGTTTAGAGAGCAGGAATAGCAGGTGCTGCGATGAGTGGGCGGTTTCCCCGAGGGCCCGAGGGACCAATAGCTGGTTGGGTACTGCCTTCCGAGAGAGGGCTGGGTGGTGGTGCTCTAGAGGCACCGTGAGTGTCTTTATATGTATTTTTGTATTTTTTGGTATATATATAGGCCTGCGAGCCTACTTGGTGTGGTGACGCCAATTTTGTATCGATAGGGGCGAGGTGGTGCACTGACCTATGGATGTTGTATATGTACTATATTTTTTGTAAACATTTTGATGGCACATATATATATATATATATATATATATATTGGGATCATTGTGATGTTCACATGTGTTTTATGTTTTTGTTGATGATGTCTAATTTATATGTCGTGATAGATTATTGATGTTTGATGTATGCGTACTGGTAGCTTGATGTGATAAATGCCAATCTAACACTAGGTTAGCCATGTTATCTGCTATTTGATTAAGTTGTCTTGGAATATCTGTAAATCTAGTGGAATAAAAATGTCAAGATAAAAGTCTAACTTGCAGGTATTTGCGAAAGAGGCAAGGATCACAGACATGATACACATTGTTGAGTTGGAGGAAAACCAGTTGGGAATTGAGTAAAATGCTAAGGTGATGAATATGGTGATGGATGGCCTCAGCGAGGAGACCAATGATGGTGGTGTATTCTGCTTGGTTGTTGGTTGCTGATCCCAAAGATATGCCGCTGGAGTGGAGCAGTTCATGTGAGGGGGAATAAAGGGCCCAAGTGACTGAAGCGAGATTCTTTGTCCAACAACTAGCTCCGTCAGCATGACTGATGTGGTAGGCCAATGGAGGAGGCATCTGTCAATAACAAAAATGGTAAATTAAATGCAAGGTGTGTAGGAAGAAGATTAAAAACTCTAAAAAAAATCGTATGAAAAAGAAAATCTTAGTGTAGAATGGCTACGCTTAGGCGTAAAATTTCTTTAAGTACAACCTGTTGTCAAGTTCCTTGAGAGGGTGGCCTTCGAGAGAGGCCAGAATGTATGCACCTTTAGTGAGGTAATTTTGGATGATGTAAGCTCCATGCCAAAGTGACTCGAATTTTCCATGGAAGAGGGTGTTGGGAGCGATATCGTAAGCAAGGACAAGCTCTCCTTCGTTGAATGAGCGCAGGTTGACATGGCGATCAAAGGTGGCCTTTGACCGTTTTTTGGCTACCTCATTGTTTTGTAATGAAGATCGATGATATTCATCTAGAGACTCTAATTTCAACAAACGTTGCTCCATTGGAGCAATGTTGGGCAATAGCTCAATAGCAGTGGATAAGGTGGGAATTTCGCACTCGATGGGAAAAGTGGCCTCGACCCCATGGACTAGATAAAATGGTGTGAAAGAAGTGGCCATTTTAACTTTCATGTGATAAGCCCACAATGAGAAAAATAACATATGATACCAATTGGTCTTATGTTTGTTAACCGTGCACTGCAACATAGTTTTGAGCACCTTGTTGACCGCCTCTACATGTCTGTTGGAATGAGGTTAGTATGGGGAGGTGAACTCATGGGAGAATCCTAACCGAGAGGAGAGTTAGACAAAGATATCATTCTCGAAGTGTTTCCCATGATCGAAGACTAGCTGTAGTGGAACTCCAAAGAGGGAGATGACGTGGTTGAAGAAGAAGCGTGTTGCGGTGTCAACAGTGTTGTTAAATGTAGGCATGGCTTCAACCCACTTAGTGAAGTAATCGACTTTGATGACGATGTATTTGTGTCCATTACTAGATGGAGGGTTGCAAGTCATGAAGTCTATTCCCCATTTGCAAAAGGGTTCGGCAGTAATGACCGGGTGTAGAAGAGAAGATGGTGCTCGTAATTTGTTGGCATAAAGATAACATTTGTCACATCGTTTCACAACATGTATGTAATCATGAAACAGTGTAGGCAAAAAATAGCCTGCGCAAATGACTTTTTGAGTGGTGGATATCCCAAAGAGGTGACCCCCACAAGTGCCACTATGGAAGTCATTCAAGACTCGATCAGCCTCGTCGATAGTCAAACATCGGTGGAGTATAGTGTCGACCCCTCGTCGATATAAGATATCATCGATAAGTAGGTAGCAAGGAGCCTGGTGACAAATACATCGACGATCGTCTCAAGAGAGGTGGTTTACAAGTTTCTGTGTTCATAGGTAGACGATAAGATCGTCGTACCAAGGGTCATCCTAGGAGATGTAAAAGTGATGTTCGTCGTGGAAGTTCCAATTGACGAGGGTATGGGTGGTATCATAGGGAAATTCCATGATGAATTCGGTGAGGGTGAGGGCTTTATTTCTCTTGGGTGTTGAAAATTCGAGGTCGTACTCCTGAAGGATGACGATCCATCGGGTAAATTTATCATTAATTTACCGGTGACTGAGCAAGTATTGCATGGGGTTGGAATCTGCTACAACTTTGGTAGTTTGAAGAAATATTTAATGGTGCAATTTCTGGACTGTGAGGACAATTGCAAGGGCCAATTTCTCTTCATGTTTGTATTTAAAGGGTGTCCCTGAAATATTTTTACTAATGTAGTAAATTACATGCTCACAATCATCGTCCCCTAGTTGGACGAGAAATCTGACTATTGAGACGGTTGAGGCTGAGATATAGAGGATGTAGTCGTGGTTATAGTTGGGTGGGATAATTAACGGGGTGTTGGATATGGCCATTTTGAGATCATCAAAAGAATTTTGGGGATGTTCATCCAATTGGAATGGGATATCATGACGTAAGAGGCGAAGGAAACCATGTGCTCGAGTGGCGTAATCGGGGACAAAGCGGCGTAAAAAGTTAGCTTTGCCTTGTAGGCTCTGCAGTTGATGTAAATTTCGTGGTGGGGGAATTTCCATGATGGCTTGGACCTTGAGGAGTTCGACTGTGATGCCATGTTGGGAGACAATGAATCCAAGGAGGTGTCCAACAGTGATGCATAATACACACTTGAGGGGATTCAATCGGATATTGTACTGACGACACCTGTGGAATACAATGCGTAAGTCATTCAGGTGTTGAGTGCATTTTTTGGAGTGAGCAGTGAGATCATCCAAGTAGGCGAGAATGATTTGAGCCAGATCATGAAAAATATATGTCATGGCACGTTGGAAAGTGGCTCCTGTGTTCTTGAGGTCGAAAGGCATGACACGATATCAAAAAGTGCCCCAAGGGGTAGTGAATGCGGTTTTGTATTGATTGGCTGGGTGAATTTGAATTTGGTTGTAGCCATAGAAACTGTCCATGAAGGACAAAGCCTCGTGAATAGTGAAATCATCGATAATTTGGTCGATAAAGGGCATTGGAAAGTTGTCTTTGGGACAGGCGTGATTGAGATCGCGAAAGTCCGTACAGACGTGGATAGTGCCCTGGTTTTGTTGACAGGGATGGGGTTGGAGACCCATGACGTATATGTGATGGGGTAGATGAACCCTTCAGCGCGTAATTTGTCAATTTTGGCCTTGATGGCCGCTGCTTTGGATGGGTGTAGCGGACGCTTTTTTTGACAGATAGGTGTGATATCAGGACAAGTGTCTATATGATGTTCGACAATAGAGGGGTCAAGGCCATGCATCTCTGTGTATGACCAGGCAAAAATGTCCCAGTATTCCTGTAAGAGAGATTTGTAGGCGGTGATTTCTTTAGGAGAGCATGCGACACCAATGGTGATTTCCTCTATGACCCCAGATTTGATGGAAATATCGATTTTGATGGTGGGGGAAATATTGGCCACATTTCCTTCTTCAAAAGCATCAAGAGCAGGGATAGGGTTATTGAACCAATCTATATGCCCCGTTGGGAGAAAATATTTGGTTTCGAATGCATGTATGGGGTTTTTGTCAGGAGGCGCAAAGGCTTCTTGTGAAGGAAAAAGCGCTCTGTGGTGGAGTGCGTCCCATGGGAAATCGGGTTTAGTTAACTCCTCAAGGATGTCTTTGTCGTAGTGAAATTGTTGAAAATGTAGGGGATTGAGAGGAGTAACTTTGGTGACAGTCACTGTGGGGTTGTTTTCTAGTGGTGATGATGTAGAGGGGGTATCGCAAGGAGGTTGTGATGGTTCGCTTGACATAAACCAAATATCAAGATATGGTGGGTTGAAAATGGTAGTCGGGTGTAGAATTTTCGTGGGGAAATGAATTAGATAATTGGGGGGATTTGGGGGAAAATCCTCATATAAATCATCCAGGAACCATGGGGGAGTAGGGAGTGCCTCATGTTTCGATGAGAAGATATGAACCACATCAAGTGATGGGGTAGGGGTACTCACTGGTCTTGCTGGAGGGGGGGGGTGTATGATTTTGAATTAGGGCCAGTTGGCGATGCTTGTATTCAATGATCATAGGAAATTGATATGTGAAATGATCAAGTGATTCGCATAGAGAGCATGGACATATCATACGTTCATTGACTGAGGTTGTGACATAATGGATGTCAGTGACATGTGTTGGGTTGGGTTCTTGCTGAAAGCTCTGGCGTACGGTTGTTAGCGTCTGTCGAAATTGAGGTAACGCTAGACAATGGTGTGTGTAATGGCCATATTCTGATCAGATGACACATGCAAATTTAGTTCACAATCCTTTGCTATTTATGTTAGGGGAGATAGCGACAGTACTGGATGAAGCGACGAGCAGTGGTGGTGCTTGAGGGAGTTGAATTAGATTGTGTAGCTCGGGTAGAGATGGGCATTTGTTGGTGGGGTGTCCATCTTTCTTGAATCACGTGCAAGGAGGTTGGACACGTGGGGGAAGTGGCGTGGTGGGATATTTATTTTTCCATTTTCCCCCAACTGTAGTAGGGGTGCTAGTGAGTGGGAGTGTGGGTGGGATGGTGGGGGTAAGTAAGGGAATCTGCATCGGGATTCCTTTTGTTTGGGGAGGGAGGGATGGTTGAGGGACCATCTTAGGTAGATGTAGATACCATACTGGGATTTCCAACACCATGTTAGGGAGGGTGAGCATTGCGGCTACCTAGAAATCTTGTACACCCGGTGGGGGGTAAAAGAAAGGGATTTGGGTAATGTCTTGGGGGACTGTTTCCCAAACTGGGATATGGCCCTGGGGGAGGGGAAGATAAGGGACGGGTAGATTTGAACAAGTTCCAGGAGATTCCTGAGGGAGGTATTCTGTGACTAGTGGGACGTCAGGGGTGAAAGAGGCCTTGGTGGGAGGGAGAGTATCTTCAGTTGTCATTCTGTTGGTGGAAATGACACATACTTGTGCTAAGGGATGGATGAGCGATGGTGCTCCATGGTATGTCCCTAGCAAGGATGGGTCCTTAAACATTCTGAGGCCCATATCAATGAGTGGATAGCCGTCTAGATTAGTGTGAACAAAAGGGAGGATGTTTTTGTTGTTGGATGAAGGGTTAGGCTCATAATGTGATACATGATCGATGGTAATGATCTTTCAGTTATAGGGAAACATCATGGTTCAGAACACAGAAGAGGTGACTGCCTTCATAGCATACATGTAGTTGTGACCAAACAAAATATTATAGTCGAGTGGGGAATCGATAACCTCAATGTTTATAAGGATGGCTTTTCCCCCGAGTTCGACGGGGACATTTTGGAAGAGCCCCTTGGGAGATGAGGGTCATCCGTTGTAAGTCCTCAGAGTAATGGCAGAGGGTATTAGCTATGGAGAGCCAAGTTTATGCCATACGGTTTTGTACATGATGCAAGTGGATGCACCTTCTTCGATAATGCAGTGGTGGACTGTGATATTCCGAATTTTAACCGGTATTTGAAAAGCGACAAGAGCGGGGAGATGGGGTTCTCCACTGTCGAGATCAAATGTGATGAGTCAAGTATCGACAGGGTTGACTTCCCCCTGGGTGGAAAGTAATGATTTCCATTGAGTAGGACAGGTTTGAAGAACTTATAATATTGACATGGAAGTGGGGGATTTTTCCAAGTCATCGACAAGACTATAATTGTGGGCTTCCCTAGCTTGAGGGTTGTGGAAATTCCTATGCAACGAGATGCGAGGGATGCGAAGAGGTGTTTTAGTATTAGGGCGCAAAATCATCAAAGGTGGGCCAGTCGTGACTCGGGTGGCCTTTGAAGTAGTGGGAGTAGGGTCAGAGAGTGTGCTGTATTGACGACCACGCGTTTGTAGAAGGATTTCTTCCTCACTAGTGAGGAGAATAGTTTGATCTACAAAAGTGTCCGGGTTGTGATATTCTCCTGCCTGTTGGGTGTTCATCACCCCTTGATGTGGTATGGGGTTTTGCAACACGGCTGGGGGTGGGTGCTGCACATATTGTTGTGGGGCCTGCTGGGGGGCGTGGTCCATTTTCAGATTCTTTCATTCGTTTAAAGTCAGCTATTTGGGGGCAATGGTGAGTATAATGGCCATAATCACCGCAAAGAGCACAAGGGAAGTTTGTACGAATATTGTTGTTGTTCTTCCCTTGGCATTTGTTGTTATTTCTCCCTTGGGGGTTCTGGTTCCCTTGGTGTTGGTTATCCCTGGTAGGTTGGTTCAGCTGGGGTTGGTTATGATTTCCTCCTGGTCTAGGATTATTATTGTTTCAATTTTTTCCTTTCTTCCTAGCATTGTTTGACTGATGGGATAGATTAGCCGTATTCAAATGTTCAAAATTTTGATATTGTTGAACGGGAGAGGGTTGGACAAAATTAACCCCAACATGTGGTTGTCTGTGTGGGGAAGGAATGGGCTAGGGGGGCCCAGGGAAAGGTAAGTACAAATTATTTTGTGGTAATGATCCGTAGGATGTGTAGGAAGGCATGACGCTTTCACCAGTGTTTAGGGTGTAATCAGAGGTAGAGGGGGTATCGGAACTAGGTTGGGCTATGGGTTGTATTGTGGGTGTTGGCGGTGGTCCGCTGGTGGGTGGAGGAAAGGTTAAGGGGTATGGTTGTGGATAAGGGGGAGGATTATAATAAGGGGGTCCACCATATGCTGGTGGATATTGAGGTGTGCCATACATTGGTGGTTGTTGGGGATGTGAATTGTGGTGTGTAGTGGTACCAATCAATCCATCCACTGAGTGAGACATCCTAGGTTTGTCCTGGCCGAATGGTGCAGGTCTCGGGGCATCAGGTAGGACCGTATACAAGTACCCTGGCTATGAGTAAATGAGTTCGAACTGTTGGGCCTTGCTAATGGATTCTTCTTCAGACTGGGGGAAGGTGGTGGCTATGTCTTTGGCAAGGAGGGAAACAAGTGATTTGAGGAACCAATTGAGACATTGTTGTGGAGTAGCTTAAGCTCTGTAGAGACTATGTCGCTGACGCCATTCGTGAATGTGATCAGCCATGTGCATGACAGAGGTTTGTTTAAATTTCGAGAGTAGTTCGAGGCCATTGTCATGACGAATTGGTAGTTGAAAGAAGGTCAAGAAATCTTTGGCTAGGGACTCAAAGGTCACATGGGATCCATATTTTTCTTCTAC
>ML837799.1:13301-32785 GCA_009831015.1 Picea engelmannii | reverse complement strand
CATGGCCTCCCTCCCAAGAAGCTCATGTAACCCCCTCTTCTCCATAAAATCAATTATGGGTAAATAAAATAATAATAACAAGACTTAGCCCCTCAAGCCCCCTCTCTCGTGGAATCATATCCCCCTATCTCTTTTGTCCTTGTTAGTCTTGCGACCAACGATGCATTTCATTAATGTATAGGAAGTGTTACATTTTGTAGGCACTCTGGCCCCTTTTTAACTTTACCGGCTCACCATCCTAAGTCATATTTACATAACAAATTATAGTTTATAAGGGTTAGAACTGGGATGTTACATCCCCGTCCCCTTATTTTGGCACTGTCTTCAGTGCACAACACCATTCCAATGTTATTAACATTACAATTCTAGGCCCTCTGGCCTTAATTCACACAGGCAATCCAGCCCAATCTTATATACATAGGCACTCTTGCCTAAAACATGTATGCATACGCATTCCAACCCAAAACATGTATGATGATCTTCATAATTTATATTTCTGTCAGCAGTTCCAACCAACAAGCTCTCCTTCCCTCTCATCCCTATGCAACCCAAATAAATGAACCCCTTTCCCTGCCATGTAGTCCTTTAAGTTGTTCCACTTCTCCCCAGGGCTTCAGTGCACTCAGCCAGGAAGTTTCAGAGTTGTGGGTTCCGGAAGTCCAGTTGTAGCAAGTCCATTGGAATTTCTTCCTTCCATGCCTTTGTCATTTAGTTTCTCCAACATCACCTTATTTTCTCTCATAGTCTGCTACTTTTCTAGATATTCAACATTCATCGTTTTCCTACAATATTTCAAATTAGTGAGCATTTCAGTTCAAAATTTGTGCATAAAATTCTCATTCTTTCTCATATTGTAAGAGTAAATTTTCATAATCCAATACAATACTTATCTGTGCGGTTCATGGATCTGCATCCATATGGTTGTCTCGTTAACTTGGCTCACTATTTTCCCTGACATACCCATTGTGTGCATGACCCCCATCAAGAGGTATCGAAGTCTCCTCTTCCTTGTGGTCACTCACCTTCCAGGCCTAGGCTCAGGCATCCCCTTCTCTACTATACAGTCCCCGAGGCGATCCATCTTGCATGACCAAGGTTCTTTTGCACAAGAATATTTCTAGGGACATAGGTTTCTCATGTCACAAAAATATCATTTTCCATGATTTCCAGCTTGCATATCCAACATATCATCTGTATTATACACATACAGTCATCATGAGATATAATTATAACCATTTCAAACATAAATGTCAAATCTGTTTTATACAAGAAAATAATTGTTTCCAAGCATGACCTTTTTTCTCATAATGGTTGGCTCTGCAACTGTAGATATTAGTCTTCTCTATGGGCTTACATCCCTGCCATATCCAAGACCATTCTACCTGTAATTTCTATAATTTACATTCGGCCAAAACAATTCATCAGTAATTATCAAATCATAATTCCCAAAACTGTTTTATATAGGAAAAATAAAACTTCTAGACATGAGCTTCTACTCATAAAAATTTGAATCTTGCAGCAATAGGCATTGGTCTTCTTTATGGGCTTACAACACTTCCATAACCAAGACCCCTTTCCTCCTGCAATTTCAATATTCCTCAGCCAAACAAATTGTCACTATCTCATGTACAAGACATAGATTCTCATGGCAATGATTCAAAACAAAATCACAAAGTGCTCTCAGAATTGTTTACAACTACAATTCAATTACTTCTATTAACCCAACTATCAATTGGAATGAACTCATCTATACATACACATTTATTATCGGTCACACAGACTCTTCATAATGCCACGGTTAATAAGATAATAATCAATGTGCCAATACCCATGGTCACATCTACACAATGCAACCATGCATTGACTACTTAATACCACATAACTATGTCATGTATTCCACCATGATGAGTTGGAAGGTCTGGCCAACAATTCAACATATCTTCCATACACTTCCTACTGCTTGCCTAACTATTTGGTTACCTTCCTTTTCCACCCAAACACAACACCATGAATATAATCCTTAAGTGCTCTTCAGTGTTGGCAAAGAGGTTGCAATCCAAACATCAGATACACAGTAGATACCATCGAGCACTCACGTAGCACTATATCCCTTCCATATCCAACTATATTATGGTCTCACACATGACTATCTCTATGGTTATTCATTGTTATATAAGGAGTATGTCTCCTGAATTAACCTGGTTATGATCCCATACCTAATCATAACATAATATGCAACTGACATTTATCTAAGTTCATTCTAGAATCAACAACACTTACATACTCTATGCCTTCAACCATTACATATCAATTTAAATACTGAAAATTAACTGAGGGAATCCTTACCCCGATCCCATTCAACATGTATGCATCGACATAAACTAAATGCATACCTGTCTAGTTGTTACCAACCTACTTGTTGTTGTCTGATCAACTGATATTTGTATAAGCTCACAAACTTCCCCCTTCATCATTTTGATCACCATTCCTTCCATCCTCATGGGTCTTCACGTTGATGGAAACTATAAGCCACAACATCCACATATTTACCCCCGCTGTATCATTTTTCCTGAATACATAATCCATCCTTTTGTCATACTCAAACATTATTTCATAATAACAGACTATTCTAAGTTCACCAACATGTTTTATGCATATCCAAGCATGTACATATGCAAAATTACACATCCATATGCACCAAGCATTTACTGTCAGCATACTTACTAATGCATATGCAATTTAACTTCATTGTATGCTTCATGCACTCTAGTGCATTTTTGTTTCAATTCACTTATTTATTTATCTTTTCTGTTGTAGTTAGTTGTCCTTGAATTCCTTTAGATCCTTGATTCCTTGTGTGCTCCCATTCTTCTCATCTGCACTATGGTTTCCTGGGTCTAAACACTTTTCCAACCACATTCCACCTGACCATTCTTTCGCACTTAGTACCATTCCCCAATGGAAATCCATTTTCATTCAGTGCCACTTTTGAAGTGAGAGAGCATTCCAATTTCTCTACATTGGCATCTTGCTTCCACTCTGAACTCTGATTTAAGATTTTAGATAGTAGATAAGTCATATCTAACAAATCCTTCCTTGGAACTCCTATGCTTGAGACATAGATATTATTCACACACCACCTCTTAAGCTCTTTGTTTCCTTCCACATCAAAGCTTGCAACTGTCTACACATATCTACCTTCAAGGCTATGGAGCCTTACTTTTCCTTTCTATGCCCATTAATGACATTATTCAGCTGCTAGCTTCATGTCCCATGTGAGGATTACCTTCAAGGCTATGGAGCCTTACTTTTCCTTTCTATGCCCATTAATGACATTATTCAACTGCTAGCTTCATGTCCCATGTGAGGATTCTTTATTTTGTAGTACCTCATCCAACTTTTGTAAGCAAAGTCATGCCTCCATGACCCTAACATCTGATCCTATTCTTGAATTGATCTAGTTATACCTTTAATCCTGATAAACCTGGAAGACCATCTTGTTAGAAATATACATATCATACAAAAATTGTCAATTAAATTTATAGGTACCTTTTCATTTAAATGATAATATTAGTCTTTAATTAATATCATTTTTCCTTTTTATCCTTTATTCGTAATGCTCATGAATTAAATCTCTTTTAATCATGATTGTGTGTCAGTTGTTTTGTATTCATGAGTTGATCATAGACATGGATCGACTCATTATATCATACTCATGCTTATGTTGTGTTCTCAGTTCACAAACATATCATATTTTGATCCTTTATCAATTCTCTGTATTATTCTATTGTTAACTCTCTGTCGAATTAAACCTTTATGAGGCGCTTCCTTCAAACCATTTACATATGACTAGATGCATAAAACCATGGTCTTATTGATTTGATCATTACTTCTTCTTTTCCCTTTGTTTCTTAATGCAGGCCCCCTTCTCCTAAGGCTGCACGACCTCCCGGTCAAGGGTCTTCAATCTTGAGCCGAATTGGCTCTTCGAAACCTTGATGGTTTCATTCTGTATCTAAACACAGGCCCTTCCGTCTTTCTGGCACAGGTTTGATGGCCCCCGTGACCTTCTCCTTCGTCCTTGAAAAAAATCTTAGAGTTGGCGCTATATCCTTTTTCTCTTGGCCCCTCCTTAGATGTGACCTTAGTTGGTGACCTCATGCAGACGCGCGATTGTGGCCATGCTCAAAGGTGGTTTGGAACCAAACTAATTTTTGCCCCACAATTCACCTCGAGCCACCACGTGTCCTTTTTCCAAAACCATGGTTTCGATTGTGGCCCACCCTTGACTTCGTAAATCCCGAGCACCTCCCATCCCTGCAATGCATGGTGACCGTTGAAATCGCGATCTTGATGGTGCTTCTAAACGAACGATCGATATCTACCTCTTGGGAACCAACAGTTCAGATTTACCTCTCCGAGATTGATGATTGTGGTCATTTCAGAATTCTGGACATTGGAATTCTCAAATCTCAAACTTTACTTCCCTCGAGATACATGGGATTCTGCCATACGTCCATTTGAATCGGACGATCCGATGATTGACGTTTTCTCCAGGTCCTTACCCGGAATCCATAGCTTCATGCCACTTGTTCTCTTCATATGATGGTTTAGGTCTACCTTGGATGATCCTACAGTCAACGTTTACTTCGGGTCCTTACCCAGAATCCACAACTTTATGCCACCTGTTCTCCTGATCTGATGGTTTAGGTCTACTTCAGATGATCCGACAGTCGACGTTTACTTCGAGTCTCTGGCTCTCCAGGATTTGGGAGTTTCAAATCTCAATTGAAAACTCTTGAAGTAATTTCTCTGGAGTGTACGATCCATTGCCACGTAGAGAAATACTGTAAGTGAACGTGTGGTCCAATCAGGAAGATGACACGTGTCATGTCCTATTTGGCGTTTCAATCATCCGCATGCTCAAAACTTTCTGAAATGTGGCGCACATCCCATGTGTCCATGTCATCCCCAATGACGTCCGCAAGCCACGTCACTTCAAAAATTCCAGGGTCCACATCACCTCCTGGTGACGTCATCGTGCCCCACCACTTCGACTCTTCAGGCTTCAGGACTTTGGGAGTTTTTTCACTAGCACACTTCCAATTCTACTGAACTATGATTTACCGAACCAGCCAAACTACTGCCATGTGTGTCCATTATCGGAGGACCCATATTAACCCTGAACTTTGGGACTTCATAAGTTACCGCTGCAAGGATCAATGACTACAATTCCTTCGGGCCTTCGGACTTCGGAAAACTCAAACTTGAACTTTTTTCCGAAATGTTTTTATCCAAATCTCGCGATTTACTGACGCGTGTTTCCCACGGATCAACAAATACAATTTCTTTGGGTCTTCGGACTTCGGAGAAATCAACTCTCAACCTTCACGTTTCCCCGAAGTACATGGATTTCTGCCATGTGTCCTCTTGGATCAGATGACTGTGATTCACTTCGGATCTCCAGGGTTCGGAAATATCAATTCTCAACTTCTCCTTGCTCGCCTTTTCCCAGAGTGCTTTCACTCAGAGCACACGATCAGTTGACATGTGTCCACATACAGATTGACGGTCCTCGACTACTTCTTCTCTTCGGATGTTCGTCGCTCGAGTACTAACATGTCACATCACTACCAGCCTTTCAATTTTCTATTGCATGCATCAGCGGTTTGGAGTAACCCGCTTTTCGCCCCGCAATTCTTCTGATGCTGACACGTAAACCATTGGTGAAACCATGGTTTGGATTGCGGGATCGACTTGGGAAATTATCTCCTGTGCAACTTGGTCCCCCACAATTCCTCCTATCCATTGATCTCTCTCTCCCATGGGATCCAACGGTTGTGACCTTAACCCTTGCTTCCTTTACATCATACGACCCCTGTTCACTTGTCCTCTGATCCAACGATCTCGGATCTCTCCTAATCCTATAGTGGCGATCTCTCCCAAATTCGAAGGGGGATGGTCACAATCCTTCGAACCCCTTACAATTGATCTCTGGCGATCTAACTCGTGCGTAGATTCTACAACGCCATTCCTCTTGAGATTTTCAACTTCACGGTTAGAATTTGATCTCAACCACGAGACTCTGACCAACAAACCTGGCCCATACCGACCCGGTGTTTCAACCAGAAGCTCTGATACCAATCTGTAACATACCCAACCACCCAAAGGCCGGGCTACGTTACCTTAAATAGGCTACAACACACTCAACCACCCGCAGGCTAGGCAGGTTGCAGTCCCAAGACTCAGTTCTCTGAACTAATTCGAAAATAAAGGGTTTCTCAACAATGTTAGAAGCATACACACCACATGCATACAACAAGATCCATGTCACAACATACAAGAGATAAACAACTTTCCATGCACAACACATAACCAACAGACATGCACATTAGAATACATATCTCAGAGACAATTAAATACACAACAGAATACATTAAACAGAAAACACAGAGAGAACTTATCTTTGCAAGTAAACGTTCGCCAACTGGGTGTAGACCAAGGACTTTCCTCCCAACCATAGACATTGTTGTTCATTTACTCTCAACAGTTGGTCACCCCCAATCTAGGGCTATGAATCCACAAGGACGGGTCCTAGGCCAAGTCTAAATACACAGTATTTGGCTAAGTATCTCTCAGGTTTCCCAACCTCACAACAATCCTAATTTCCATCTCTCTTTCCCCCTCATATTGCACAACCCTAAGAAATGAACATCTTTCTCTGCCATGCAGTCCCTGAGGCTGTTCCATTTCTCTCCAGGGATCTAGTGCTACTAGTCAGAAAATCTCCCTACTGGAAATTCCAAGGACTCTCAGCTGTGGAAAGTTCCATCCGAAATGCCATCAAGTTCATGGACACAGGCATCCATTCCCTCCTGGAATGATTAGTAAATCATTATAGCCATTCAATGATGGATCTCCTCTTCCTGCCATTTGTTTCCATGCTCATCCCAAGAGCACACGAACTCGCAGTTTTGAGTGAAGAGGAAGAAGAACAAGTGAACCAGTGAAAAGAGGACGAACCAAGGGAAGAACGACCCCCAAAAAAACCCCAATGGATGTTTAAATAATTATATGAAGACAAGAGCCACATGGTCTCCCTCCCAAGAAGCTCATGTAACCCCCTCTTCTCCATAAAATCAATTATGGGTAAATAAAATAATAATAACAAGACTTATCCCCTCAAGCCCCCTCTCTCGTGGAATCATATCCCCCTATCTCTTTTGTCCTTGTCGGTCTTGCAACCAACAGTGTATTTTATTAATGTATAGGAAGTGTTACATTTCCTAGGCACTCTGGCCCCTTTTCAACTTTACCGGCTCACCAGCCTATGTCATATTTACATAATACATTATAGTTTATAAGGGTTAGAAATAGGATGTTACACTTGTATGACCCTTATAAAATACCATTAGGGTTTCTGTAAGTTCATATAGGGTTAGAGGAAAAAAAAAAGCAGGTGCACAACTATTCCATATTTAGTTTCCTATGTCACACAAGGGGTCAAGTAGCTTACTACATGAAGTTACTATGCAAATAGTGACATGACATGAAAATATTCAAGATATAGGTGTGTATTGTGTAGTGTGAAGGTAAATATCCCCATGCAACGACAATGTGCAATTGTTGGATGGAAAATTGTGCAATGTGCACACTTATGAGGAAAAATTATGCGTATATGGAACAATAAATAAACTATTATATGTGTAGTAATGTTAGTGGTTTTTCCCTTTGATTTTGATTGGTAAATGAGCATATTCACTAGAGGGAGAGATATTGTAAGGATTTATGGAATGATGTGGTTGGGAAACTAGAAGTGGGGAGTCATCTTGCATGGTATGGATTATTCAAGCTACTTCAAAACCATTTTATGTGTGCTAATGGGGTGTTATTAAAAAGGATCACTAGATTTTGGTATCTTGATGGGGAGTGTTTTTAGATTTAGGGAAAATGGCTAGAGTTGGCACTACTGTACATATTTTTCATGATTGGTTTTCCCTTCTGTGAATAGGTGGGAGATAGTTTTCCCCAACTAGGAGGGGGTAGGACCTTGGAGGAATTGATCAAGGCTCATGCTGTGAGTGAGGGATGAAGAAGGTTGATGGTGCCATCCCTATTGGTGTGATCTAGTCTAAGGAGATGTGAGATATGGTGACCATGATAGTGAAAATATTGGGATCTTATGGACCACATGTTTTCTTGGGTGGCCATATGCTGATGAGGGAGAGATTTCTATAGGGCATAGATTTTGGATGGTCCCAAATGTTACTAATTATTCTAAGGAGGAATTTCATGATTTATTGATGACAAAGTGGGGTTAAACTTGGCTTAGGTATAATTTTTTATTCTTTGAGAGAATCTCAATGCTTATATCAAACCATTTAGTTTGATCGAAAAGGACCTAGGAGCCTAAGATGTAGTGATGGGAAGAGTTGACGAGCCTAGGATGTATAATTATATAGTTGTATAACTAACATTAATTGCATTGTTGTATATTAATGTTGTATTATATAATATAATTTATATATTATATATAATATAATATATAATATATAATATATATCCAAAAATTTTAAAAAACCAATCCATTGTTAACTCTCCCGCTCGCAACCTCACCCCCCACTCCCAGCCTCACCTCCCACTCGAAACCTCACGTCCCGCTTGCAGCCTTACTTCTCTCTCATAGCCTCACCTCCTGCTTGCAACCTCACCTGATGATCAACGCTACCATATCTCACCTCACCATATTCTATCTAGAGCAGAGCTAAAGCTACGTGCTCATTGGAGCCCTATCTGATCACCTCACCACATTCTTTGTAGAGCAGAGCTGAAGTCCCGACATTGGATCCCTATCTCACCTCACCACATTCTATCCAGATTGAGCAGAGCCAAAGCTGCTACATTGGAGACAAAGGAGAGATGGAGCTGCTACATTGGAGACATAGGATCCCTAATTCAATTGACAAAGGTGCCCTAGCTCGAGAAATGCTACCAAAATCATCTGTAAGTGATTTATATGAAAAATTGGTGACAGAGTTTCCCTAGCTCTCATTTTTTTTCTTTGTAGAGAACATTGCCTACAAGAATATTCTTGTTGTTCACTCTAGCCTTAACATCGTGGCTGGTTATAGACACAAAATCCTGTGCCTCAGGCAGCCCACTTTTCTCTGAATTTCCTCCTCTCAAACTTTTGGCATAGTCAACCAAAACCATTGCCAAAGTATGCTCACTATTTTCCTGGAGCATAACCCAATATCCAAGTTAGCTAATGAGACATATAATCCTTTAACTGTGAACATAACCAAAACTGCAGAATGATTGTGAAGATAAATTTAGGTAAAGATCAATCAGTATTATGTTTGTAATAGTTGGTTATACATGAATGCATCAATGTGCATCCAAACAACCCCTATACTACCAATACAAGACCAATAACAACAATGACGTCAGTCACATAGGCCACCCAAGAATTAACTGATCCCAATTTAAACAAATCAGGTAATAAAAAATAAAGCTGAGGGACCTACCTCTAGTGCAGCAACAATTTCATAGAAGTCATGCAGGACCATGTTTTTCATAATCTTAGTGTTAATAACAATAGGTTTTCCAATAGCGAGTGTCCCTATCTGATCAAATATAATGCAGTCCACCTGTGGACAACAAAATCTCCATTCATCAATGAACCTTTTCTTTTAAAAGACAAACATAACTAAACACAGAGAAGTACTTCTCTAACTCTAGAAACCTAGTTCATATTCAAACAATGAAAATATCTTTTGCCAATATATCATTTACTTTATGTGCACTCTCAAGTGCCTTTCCCCCTTTGATGATAACACCTTGTGTGGCACCTACTCTAGTACCCACCGTGACTGCAGTGGGTTTTTCAAGGCCCAAAGCATAGGGACAAGCTATAACCATGACACATATGCCAAACTAAAGAGAAATCTCAAACTCATCCATGGAAGAAGGGATCCAAGACTTGGGGTATGAACCAATATTGCCTACTACAAACCATGCTATCCAGGTAGTAAAGGAGATCATAATAACCTACAAAACAATGAACAAAGGTAACCATGCTTAGTTTCAAAACCAGAATTCCACATGAGCTAGGTTCAGCCAAATTGCCAAAGGCTCATTTTTTACTTAACTATGGAAGAATAAGAACTTTGAAATCTAAGGACAAATGAGTCATCTGTGGAAGAGAGAACTAAAGAAAATAAGGCAATGTTTTTTAATTTCTTGTGTGTACAAAAGCACTAAAGAAAATAATGCATGCAAGGTAAAAATGACACTAAAGCAAGTGTGTTGAAGTAAGCAAGTGCATTTGCATATGCACCAAAACTTATAGATAGTTGGAGTTCACATATTTTGATAGAATATGCATGTGGGGGTTTGAACCCCCATTCTTGTTTATCAGGGCTTCTCAGGTCTCTTCCACCCCCTTCCTTCAACATGGGTGCATCATTTCTTATGTACTTAGTTCAGTCACAGTTGGGATGTACTTAAAATTTTAACACCCATATATATGTATATGATACTGGTTATGTCATATTAATATATTCCGGCCATGGTTTCTTGCACAATGTTGTATTCAAGACTTCTTCATTGTCTCACTATTTATACCATGAGTTATCTCAACGAGTATAGGTATGCCTACCTTGTCCCATTGAGATCATGTAGCTCGCCACCTTGTGACCCTTTTGTTGACAAGTAATTTTTTTTGGCCTCTTCGATGGTTGCGCCTCTATTTTTTTCCTGTGGCATTTTTATCTGTGACATGGATATGGATATTTATTTTGCACCTCTATTTTTTTCCTAGCAGTACTGCACACATAGTAATATATCAAGAAATTATTTCTTTTCTTAAAACCTCTTTCTCCTTCCCATAGCTAGTTTTCATCGAAGTTGAAATTCTTGCATTTCATTTTCCTCTTGCATGGTTTAAAGAGTCGAGTTAAAATGCCATCAGTTTCATGACCACTCCTTTGAGTAACAACAACCTAAAATCAAGCGTTAATTAAAATTTATCTAGAAAATTTTCTAGGGCTCTTCAAACCCATCTTAGCTTAGGTGTAGATATTTGGAATAGGATTGTGAGAATAAATTTCAAAAGATGCTAAACAAACATAAAGCCTTCAGTTAGGGAGTGAAATACGGTTGCTATATCACTGACTTTGGGAAGATCTTCTAACATAAGGGTCAATCATGAGGTTGCATTGGAGCCCTCAGAGTAATCAAACCTGCTTTGTTCGTCTCGGTGTCAACCTTCGACTGTCCCCCCCTCTGCTTTGGTATAGTAGGTGGTACCATAGAGGCCATAATATTTTAGACTTCCTACACAAGGTGACAACACAGGGAAGGTGGTGTTGTACTTGGGATCGACGTTGGCTAGACTCACTCAGACTCCTTGGAGGGTTGCCCACTGCTCAGTGAGTTAACTTGCACCAGGGAATTAGTTCGTTAAGCAGGTTGTTAACGTAACTTTCCCACCCACCGAAACTTATCCCCTTTGCGCATCGATTCTGCGATGTTGGATTCCATCACCAACTAGCGCTTCTTTGTGAGAAGGTTTGTTTTCATGCTTGACTCCTAGATTAATTAGCGTGTGTTGTTTTTTCTCCTTATTTGGCCTTAGGATTAAGTTTGTGTCTAATGGCATCAATTCCGGGTTAATTCCTCATTTGATCAATACAAGATATGGATACCATTAAAATAAAAGGTAATAAAGAGGTAACAAATAGCTCATATCTAACTTACGTCTTATAATTCTACAACATTGTTCTTTACACTTAGTGCAACAAACAACAAATGGAATGGTTTACACAAGGTCAATGGAGAATGTTATTGGAAAATTCAAAATATTATCATAAACCCACATCTCACATATTTGTACATGCACCATAGATTCACAATCTTTCATGAAGAGGTCCGGGGGAAATGCCTCCATGAAAAATTGTCCACATCAAAATTGTCCATGTCCTTGATGGAAATATATAAAATTCCCTTGAAGATATTTTAGTCCTTGTCCTGCTTAAAAAGGATGATCCCATTCTGGAAGTGGTCAGAGACTACTTTTATCCCCCCTCTATTTGGTAAATGCTACTTCTTATACTAGCCTTCCCATACAATAGGGAGTGTTGTGTCCCATTTCTCGAAAATAATTGAGGTTCCTCTTATTTCTCCCAACATTCTCCCAACCTCTTGGAAAATAATACATGCAGCCTCAAAACTATCGTTTAGGGAAACTAGAATCCAATCATAAACCGGGAGTGAACTGGGAGTGAGGGGTGCAAACCAAAAGTGAGGGGTTCTCTAGCTAAAATCCTATGCTAGGAATCCAACAAAGATGGCGATTCCTCAATCCGAGTCTCAGTTTTCATTTTATGCCCAGTTGCAAGTCGCATCCCAAACCATTTCGGGGACTCTTGGTGATTCCTCCTCGGGGCATAAAAAGATAACGGAGAAACATTTTTGAGTTCCATGAGATGATGAATGCTTGCTTAGCCATGGAATAGGTGAGCACATTGTCCATCCACTCCCGAGGCATGGTTTCGTAAATTGGACCCCTAAATCCAAACATTTCATTGCTTCGTACTAAGTAAAGAACTAGTTATCGAAATCGATGAAAAATAAACTTCTGAGGGGTTGGAATTGGGAGTGAGGGGTGCTCTAGCTAAAATCCTATGCCAAGAATCCAACAAAGATGACGGTTCCTCAATCTGAGTCTCAGTTTTCATTTTATGCCCAGTTGCAAGTCACATCCCAAACCATTTCAGGGACTCTTGGCCAATTCCTGCTCAGGGCATACAAGAATAACGGAGCAACATTTTTGAGTTTTGTGAGATGATGCAAGCTTGTTTAGGCATGGAATAGGTGACTATATTTTCCATCCTCTCCCGAGGCACCGTTTCATAAATTGGACCCCTTAATCCAAATGTTGATTTGCTTCAAATTGAGAAAAACACTAGTTCTCGGCATCAATGAGTAAAGCAATCTCCGAGGCATGGCACTCGGTAGTGAGGGGTGCTCTAGCTAAAATCCTATCCCATGAATCCATTGGACTTGATGGTTCCTCAATCCGAGTCTCAGTTTTCGTTTTATGCCCAGTTGCAAGTCGCATCCCAAACCATTTCGAGGACTCTTGGCCAATTCCTCCTCAGGGCATAAAAGCCTAACTGAGAAACATTTTTGAGTTCCATGAGATGCTGCATGCTTGTTTAGGCATGGAATAGGTGACCACATTTCGCATCCTCTTCTGAGGCATGGTTTCATAAATTGGACCCCTAAATCCAAATGTTGCATTGCTTCTTACCGAGTAAAGCACTAGTTATCGAAATCGATGAAAAAAACAACTTTCGAGGGGTTGGAACTGGGAGTGAGGGGTGCTCTAGCTAGAATTCTATGCCAGGAATCCAAAAAATATGATGGTCCCTCAATCCAAGTCTTGGTTTTCCTTTTATTCCCAATTGCAAGTCGCATCCCAAACCATTTTGGGGACTCTTGGAAATTCCTCCTCAAGGCATAAAAGCCTAATGGAGAAACATTTTTGAGTTCCATGAGATGCTGCATGATTTTTTAGCCATGGAATAGGTGACCACAGTGTCCATCCTCTCCCAAGGCATTGTTTCATAAATTAGACCCCTAAATCCAAATGTTTCATTGCTTCTTATTGAGCAAAGCATTAGTTATCAAAATCGATGAAAAAAACAACTTTCGAGGGGTTGGAACCGGGAGTGAGGGGTGCTCTAGCTAAAATCATATGCCAAGAATCCAACAGAGATGAAGGTTCCTCAATCCAAGTCTCAGTATTCATTTTATGCCCAGTTTCAAGTCGCATCCGAAACCATTTCGGGGACTATTGTCCAATTCCCTCTCAGGGCATAAAAGACTAACGAAGGAACATTTTTGAGTTCCATGAGATGATGCAAGATTGTTTAGGCATGGACTAGGTGACCAAATTATCCATCCACTCTCGAGGCATGGTTTTGTAAATTGGACCCCTTAATCCAAATGATGCATTACTTCAAACTGAGCAAAACACTAGTTCTCGAAATGAATGAGTAAAGAAACTTCCAAGGCATGGCACCCGGGAGTGAGGGGTGATCTAGCTGAAATCCTATCCTAGTAATCCATCGAAGTCGATGGTTCCAAAATCCAAGTCTCAGTTTTCATTTTATGCCTAGTTGCAAGTCGCATCCCAAACCATTTCAGGGACTCTTGGCCAATTCCTCCTAAGGGAATAAAAATGTAACGGAGCAACATTTTGAGTTCTGTGAGATCCTGCAAGATTTTTTAGGTGTGAAATAGGTGACTATATTTTCGATCCACTCTCGAGGCACGGTTTCATAAATTGGACCCCTTAATCCAAATGTTGGTTTTCTTCAAACTGAGCAAAACACTAGTTCTCAACATCAATGAGTAAAGCAACTTCTGAGCCATGGAACCCGGGAGTAAGGGGTGCTCTATCTGATATCCTATCCAATGAATCCATAAAACTCGACGGTTCCTCAATTTGAATCTCGTTTTTCATTTTATGCCCAGTTGCAAGTCGCATCCCAAACCATTTCGAGGACACTTGGGCAATTCCTCCTCAGGGCATAAAATCCTAACTTGCAACATTTTTGAGTTCCATGAGATGTTGCATGCTTGTTTAGGAATGGAATAGGTGACTACATTGTCCATCCACTCCTGAGGCATGGTTTCATAATTTGGACCCCTAAATCCAAATTTTGCATTGCTTCTTACTGAGAAAAGAACTAGTTATTGAAATCGATGAAAAAAACAACTTCTGAGGGGTTGGAACCGAGAGTGAGGGGTGCTCTAGCTAAAATATTATGCCAGGAATCCAACAAATATGACAGTTCCTCAATCAGAGTCTCGATATTTGTTTTATGCCCAGTTGCAAGTCGCATCCCAAACCATTTCGGGGACTCTTGGAAATCTCTCGTCGGGGCATAAAATCCTAATGGAGCATCATTTTTGAGTTCCACGAGGTGCTGCATGCTTGTTTAGACATGGACTAGGTGACCACAGTGTCCATCCGCTCCCGAGGCATGGTTTCATAAATTGGACCACTAAATCCAAATGTTGCATTGCTTCTTACTGAGTGAAGCACTAGTTATCGAAATCGATGAAAAAAACAACTTCCGAGGGGTTGGAACAGGGAGTGACGGTGCTCTAGCTAAAATCCTATGCTAGAAATCCAATAGAGACGATAGTTCCTCAATCTGAGTCTCGATATTTGTTTTATGCCCAGTTGCAAGTTGCATCCCAAACCATTTCGAGGACTCTTGGCAAATTCCCGCTCAGGGCATAAAAGACTAACGAAGCAACATTTTTGAGTTCTATGAGATGTTGCAAGCTTGTTTAGGCATGGACTATATGACCAAATTATCCATCCTCTCTTGAGGCATGGTTTCATAAATTGGACCCCTTAATCCAAATGTTGCATTGCTTCAAATTGAGCAAAACACTAGTTCTCGAAATCAATGAGTAAAGCAACTTCCGAGGCATGGCACCTGGAAGTGAGGGGTGGTATAGCTGAAATCATATCCCAGTAATCCATCGAAGTCAACGGTTCCTCAATCCGAGTCTCGATTTTCATTTTATGCCCATTTGCAAGTCGCATCCCAAACCATTTCGGGGACTCTTGGCCAATTTCTCCTCAGTGCATAAAAACCTAATGGAGCAACATTTTTGAGTTACATGAGATGGTACATGCTTGTTTATCCATGGACTAGGTGACCACATTTTCCATGCACTCCCGAGGCATGGTTTCTTAAATTGGACCCCTACATCCAAATGTTGCATTGCTTCTTATTGAGCAAAGCACTAGTTATCGAAATCGATGAAAAAAACAACTTTCGAGGGGTTGGAACCGAGAGTGTGGGGTTCTCTAGCTAAAATCATGTGCTAGGAATCCAATAGAGATGACAATTCCTCAATCTGAGTATTGGTTTGCATTTTACGCTTATTTGCAAGTCGCATCCCAAACCATTTCGAGGACTATTGGCCAATTCCTGTTCATGGCATAAAAGAGTAACGGAGCAACAATTTTGAGTTCCGTGAGATGCTGCAAGATTGTTTAGGAATGGACTAGGTGACCAAATTATCCATCCACTCCTGAGGCATGGTTTCATAAATTGGACCCCTCAATACACATGCTGCATTACTTCAATCTGAGCAAAACACTAGTTCTCTAAATGAATGAGTAAATCAACTTCTGAGGCATGGCACCCGGGAGTGAGGGGTGGTATAGCTGAAATCCTATCCCAGTAATCCATCGAAGTCAATGGTTCCTCAATCCAAGTCTCGATTTTTGTTTTATTCCCAGTTGCAAGTCGCATCCCAAACCATTTCGGGGACTCTTCACCAATTTCTTCTTAAGGCATAAAAACCTAACGAAGCATCATTTTTGAGTTCCGTGAGATGCTGCAAGAATGTTTAGGTGTGGAATAGGTGACTATATCTTCCATCTGCTCCTGAATCCTGGTTTCATAAATTGGACCCCTTAATCAAAGTGTTGGTTTGCTTCAAACTGAGCAAAACACTAGTTCTTGAAATCAATGAGTAAAACAACTTCCAAGGAATGGAACCTAGAAGTGAGGGGTTCTCTAGCTGAAATCCTATCCTAGGAATCTATCAAAGTCGACGGTTCCTCAATATGAGTCTTGGTTTTCATTTTATGCCCAGTTGCAAGTCCCATCCCAAACCATTTCAGAGACTCTTGGCCAATTTCTCCTCAAGGCATACAAACCTAAGGGAGAAACATTTTTTAGTTCCGTGAGATACCGCAATATTGTCTAGGCATGGACTAGGTGACTATATTTTCCATCCACTCCTGAGGCCCAGTTTCATAAATTGGGCCCCTTAATCCAAATGTTGGTTTGTTTCAAACTGAGCAAAACACTAGTTCTCGAAATCGGTGAGGGGTGCTCTAGTTGAAATCCTTTCCCAGGAATCCATCAGAGTTGACGGTTCCTCAATTCGAGTCTTGGTTTTCGTTTTATGCCCAGTTGCAAGTCGCATCCCAAACCATTTCAGGGACTCTTGGCCAATTCCTCCTCAGGGCATAAAATCCTAACTGAGCATCATTTTTGACTTCCATGAGATGTTGCATGCTTTTTTAGGCATAGACTAGGTGAACACATTTTCCATCCGCTCCCAAGGCATGGTTTCATAAATTGGACTCCTAAATCCAAATGTTTCATTGCTTCTTACTAAGCAAAGAACTAGTTATCGAAATTGATGAAAAAAACAACTTCCGAGGGTTTGGAACTGGGAGTTAGGGGTTCTCTAGATAAAATCCTATGCCAGGAATCAAACAGACACGACGGTTCCACAATCCGAGTCTCGGTTTTTGTTTTATGCCTAGTTGCAAGTCCCATCCCAAACCATTTCGGGGACTCTTGGCCAATTCCCGCTCAGGGCATAAAAGACTAATGGAGCAACATTTTTGAGTTCTGTGAGATTATGTAAGATAGTGTAGGCATGAAATAGGTGACCACATTATCGATCTACTCCCAAGGCATGGTTTTGTAAATTGCCCCCTTGATCCAAATGATGCATTACTTCAAACTGAGCAAAACACTAGTTCTTGAAATCAATGATTAAAGCAACTTCCGAGGGGTTGGAACCGGGAGTAAGGGGTGTTCTAGCTAAAATCCTATGCCAAGAATCCAAAGACGACGATTCCTCGATATGAGTCTCGTTTTTCATTTTATGCCCAGTTGCAAGTCGCATGCCAAACCATTTTGGGGACTCTTGGCCAATTCCCGCTCAGAGCATAAAAGACTAACGAAGCAACATTTTTGAGTTCTGTGAGATGTTGCAAGATTTTTTAGGCATGGAATAGCTGACCAAATTATCCATCCAGTCCTGAGGCATGGTTTCATAAATTGGCCCCTTAATCCAAATGTTGCATTGCTTCAAACTGAGTAAAACACTATTTCTCGAAATCAATGATTAAAGTAACATATGAGGCATGGCACCCTTGAGTGAGGGGTGCTCTAGCTAAAATCCTATGCCAAGAAGCCAAAAAATATGACGGTTCCTCAATATGAGTCTCCGTTTTTGTTTTATGCCCAGTTGCAAGTCACATCCCAAACCATTTCGGGGACTCTTGGCAATTCCTCCTCAGGGCATAAAAGCCTAACTGAGCAACATTTTTGAGTTCCATGAGATGTTGCATGCTTGTTTATCCATGGAATAGGTGACCACATTGTCCATCCACTCCCGAGGCATGGTTTCATAAATTGGACCCCTAAATCCAAATGTTGCATTGCTTCTTACTGAGCAAATCACTAGTTATCGAAATTGATGAAAAAAACAACTTCCGAGGGGTTGGAATCGGGAGTGAGGGGTGCTCTAGTTAAAATCCTGTGGTAGGAATCCAACAGAGATGATGGTTCCTCAATCCGAGTTTTAGTTTTCATTTTATGCCTAGTTGCAAGTCGCATCCCAAACCATTTCGGGGACTCTTGGCCAATTCTTCCTCAAGGCATAAAAGACTAACATAGCAACATTTTTGAGTTCCGTGAGATGTTTCAATCTTGTTTAGGCATGGACTAGGTGACCAAATTATCCATCTGCTCCAGAGGCTTGGTTTTGTAAATTGGACCCCTTAATATAAATGTTGCATTGTTTCAAGCTGAGCAAAATACTAGTTCTCGAAATCAATTAGTAAATAAACTTCTGAGGCATGGCACCCAGGAGTGAGGGATGGTCTAGCTGAAATCCTATCCCAGTAATTCATCGAAGTTGACGGTTCCTCAATACGAGTCTCGATTTTCGTTTTATGTCCAGTTGCAAGTCGCATCCCAAACCATTTCAGGGAATCTTGGCCAATTCCTCCTCAGGGCATAAAAACTAACTAAATTGTACATGTCTCTGTCAAATAACTACTATATCTTACTACCTTGAAAAAAGATTGCACCAATTTCAACTGCACATTGAGTTTAACAACCACTACTTCCTACATAAAAATGTTGGTTGCACTATTGTTAACCATCGCCATAAATAAATTATTCTTCAACTTGGATTGAACGAAACTAATATTTGTATAGTTCTACTCTTGGCTTGAACAAAACTAATATTTGTATAGCTCTACTCTTGTCCTGAACAAAACTAATATTTGTATAGTTCTAATCTTGGCTTGCCTTAGACATATTTCCAACTAAAGCACCCAAGATTTGCAACACACCAACTCATGGTTGGATTTCTTACTCCATAGCATTGACCCTCATATGTAATGAACATTTCTTATAATAATTCAAATTTGCACAAATCCAACAAACAACAACATTACTACTGTTTTTTTCTTAGATCCATATGATAAAGTTATCATGTCCTTACTATTATCACATTAATATGTCCTTAATATGTCCAAAATCAAGAGGGATATCACATTAAATTAGGTGGTTGACCACTAATATTGGTAATTTCACCCTAGTCTAATTGTGCATCCAAAACTAAAGATATAA